>JAOPHQ010004306.1:100000-140000 GCA_030340625.1 Merluccius polli | reverse complement strand
AGTTTAGAAAGTTTCTGCCAATTCACTGAAATAGTAAACAATTAATAAAATAAGTTTTTTAAAAAAATAGAATCTTCTCTTCTCTGCATAACAGCATTTGAATAAGTGATTTGTGCATTTTCCTCCCTATCATGTGCTAATGTTTTTGTTGTTCAGTTTTTCCAGCCAGGAGGAGACCCCCCAGGGGATGTTCTGTCACACATAATACCTGCTCTGTCTCCCGGGGACGCTGCCCTAAACAGATGCTAAGCTAAGCTAAACAGATGCTAAGCTAAACAGATAACGCAGGCGGGGGCATCCCACAAAGGGTCCGTCATGGCAGATGACTGTCAGTGTCTGAGGTGTCACTTAAGCACTGTTAGCCGTTATAGCGATAGAAAACCATTCTCTTGGCTGGGCTCATTGTTCAACCCAGCTGAGCTTCTTTGGCCGTCAGACTGTGTGATAGGGATTTGATTTCTATCCGCTCTGATGGTAAAAGCGCAGGACAGAGACAGAAATGGTGATGGTCCATTCAGTTACAACACCAAACGCAGCCTCCTTGAACCACACCCAATTACAGAAGTGTTTCCCGGCCTTTGGGTCGGGGCCCCACTTTAGGGGTCGCCTGAAATGCACATGGGGTCACATGAGATTTCTGGTGGGAGATTGCTGGCTTATAAACTATAGATATTTGACAGTACAAGTCGAAAGCACCCTTATGTAAGGAAGGACTGCTTAATGATTCATAGCCACAAGCAAACCATTACTATAACAACTGGTATGTTGATATTATGGGATGGGATTATGGGATGATATTACAGATGTTGATAGGGCTAACATAATGTGTGGGGAAGCAGGTGCACAGGAACGTAAGAAGTCGGGGTCGCAATAATTGTCTGATCTCAAAATGGGGTCACGGCCCAAAATGGACATCTGGTATCACAACTTATGGATCCTTCCTCCACCCTCGTGACAACCATGGTAGTAAGTAGTAGCGCCGTTGTCAGGAAGTGTCATGCTGCTGTCCGCTGTGCAGGGGTCAGGAAAAAGCTATTTGCATTTTAACACCGGGGGCGGGCGCGTGCCGTGCCAAGTCGCCGAGTGACAGTTCCACTCCTGGTGCCCTGAAGGGCGGGCGCCACGAGATCACTCCTGACATCCCCTTAATAGACTGGCGACCGGCCGCGAGGGCGGAGATTTATGGCCCCGCATGCCCCATACGTTCACTCACTCTCAGTCGTGTTGCTCTCAACGGTGCGATTGGCTGATGTATGCAAACACCGGTGTGTTGTTGTTACTCGATGATGGGTCATAACTTTTGAATTATTGTTCATATTTCAAAGGAAGTTTAGATAGTGGGGGAGAGGGGGAGGGTAACTACTGTTGATGACCTTCATCAAAGTGCGTCGCTGTCAGGAGGAGGTTTTGCTGCGGTGGACATTTTCTGTTCAAGATTGTTAATAGATGATGGGTGGGATGTATGAAGGTTAGCCAAAATGTTCTGAGTAACGACGCGGCCACCCTCCTCTTCAGACGGCGTGGTGTTAGACAACGCCAACACAATTATCAAACAAAGAAGAGTAGTCCAGACACGTATAAGATGAGATGCTTTATGTGTTATTGCACAAGCACACGTACTACACAAAAGAAAATGTGGTCTATGCATTTAACCCATCACTAGCTGCAGCGCTAGGAACAGTCTATGATTAAAGAGCAACTACACACAGGACCAAAATTGATGAATTTGCTGCCCCCTAAAGGTTACCAAGGTAAAACCATTCTAGGTTAGGATTAAGGTTAGTGGTAGGATCTATGGGGAGAAAAAACAGCTTAGGTTACATTACATATCGCCAAATTTAGCATGTTTTAAACCTCTAAAGGGCAGCCATCTCATAAAATCGTTCGATATAATGTTATAACAAGCAAAATGCCACCTCTGAATTAAAGAATTTCTGTGATATAAACTTTGCTGCTCTGCTTTGGTGTTAAACCTGACCCTAAGGCTAAACGGCACACTTTTTGGAGGACATAAAATGGTGCCATAATTCAGGGAGGAATATTTGGCAAGAAGGCATCTATAAAACAAATGCTATATGGCGCTGTCGGCTGGCCCAGAGGGGCGAGAGGTGATGGATGACGCAGAAGGCATCAGGAGTTGTGGAGGCCCCGGACACAGAGCTGTGCTTCGTGGTTCTCCTTCCTCGGCCAGGCAGGTGATGAAGCGCCTGCCATGCACAGACACTGTCCGTTAATCCAACGCATCATTTGCACACTGGCAAAGGTTAAGAGACGGAGGAGCCAGCCGGTCATTTAACAATGAGTCACTCCCCCTTTTGTTCCACTTTCTCCAGGAAAAAGTTGGTGTTGACATTTTATCACTTACGGCAGGCACAGGTGTACTTTCAATTTATATGCGCACGAACACACGTGCATGCTCAGATGGCCTGGGACTGATAAAAAAAACCTCTCTCGCTCTGTCTTTCTCTCTCTCTCTCTCTCTCTCTCTCTCTGTCTCTCTCTCTCTCTGTCTTGTTCTCACTCGCTCTCTCTCCCTCTCTCTAAGCCTATCTGACTTTCCCTCCTGTGTAATTTGTCAGTTTTATCTCGCCTGTGGGGATTTCGCCGACTTTGGGTGCATGTTTAGATAGCTGCGACATCCATTATCAGTCTGAGGCAAACTCCATTTAGACCCTCCGTGGAAGAATGACCAGGGAGGGGGAAGGGCGGGCTCTCAGGGCTCCTGTCCGTGCTGTTTAATTGGTCCGCTAATCAATTAGTGCTGGTGCAGCCACATCCTGACGACGCACACCCCTAAACCAGGCCACCGGGGTGGTTTCCATGTTCAGTGGGTTACGCAACATTAGAGTACAGCACAATGGACCTCATAAGTCATCCAGGTCCCACCACATATTTCCCAGCATGTATGTACTCGAGTTGTGAAAACTATGAGCTTTCCTCTATTACACCATCAACAATCACCATGTGATTAAACTGGTCGTGAACCAGGATTTCCTCCAGTGACTTTCCGTTAGAACAATCGTAAATTTAAGGTGAAAGACGATTGGTTGTCATTTTAATGATGCAAAGTATATATCATCACAACCAAGCCTGAGAAGGGAGATAAAAACAGGTTTCTCACCAAAATGGTCCTACTTAATTGTCTTTAGCGTCTCAACTTGGAAAGAAGAAGTTGGCTTATTTATTGTTTCCTGGAAATGGTAGCGAGAGCAATCTGTTATACAATGTAAAATGTCCTTAACTTTGACTGTAACTTTTCTTTCTGTATCTAAATAGCACGTTTTTGCCATGATAAGTAAAACCTTATACTTAAAACATGGTCATTTCTCTTTCATGATATTCATTTACAGTCTGCACCCTCATACTGTATATGACATGGCTCATCTTAGTCCATTTTTAAACCTCCAACCCTGGACATCCCACTCTCATGATCAAGACCTTTTTTCCCCTGGAGGTAAGCCTTTCACAGCGTCTCCAGATGGGTCTTTCATGGTTTCCCTGCTAGTAATTGGGTTCTCCGCCAGAATCAAAACAACATCCGGACTCCTTAGAGCAGGAAAACATCTTTAAGTTTCTGTTTCATCAACACCTCATGTTTGACTTTCACACTCCGGTCTCGTTAAGGTGCTGAATGGGGACCCACCGGCAATGTGCCGAAGAATGGCCAGCCGTTTTCACAGCCATTAGGGAGCGTTCAATAGCTTTGTTCCCACTAATCAAAACCCAGAGAACTCCACGCTAACTCTAAATTAAAGACGTCTCCATCACTGCAGGCTATATTTAGACGTAATCCCGCACATGCTCAGAAGATTGCTTTGTTGGGTCCAAAGGGTTTACAGGGTCGTAGGACTTAATGATGCAGGAGGTTTCCTGAAGGTATAGATTAATTAAGGTAATTAGACTACTCTTTTCTCAGGCCAATTATGTCCAAGTGTTTCCCATCACTGGGGGATATTTAATTAGTCTCTTTTCCAATTAAGGATTGAAGGATTGGGGCTTATAATTTCCTCTTAGTCAGTTCACACACTTCACACACACGTCATATTTAAAACATAGGTTTAGACCTACTTTAATACTATCAAAAGGGCTACACGTACATATAGAACAATATATTATGACAAATAGATGAAATATCCAACCGTCCTGAATCTACTTGATTACTGTTAAGAGACAACAGCTGAACACACAAAAAAATCATTTGATAAATACATGTACAAATATGTAGATTCATTCAAAAATAGCCTTGTTTTGATTTATTCATTGTTTTATCTAAATTTCAGGTCTCATCTACTCTACAGTATATGTGTACTTGCAAATGTAACGTAAACAAAAAAAACAAAAATAATTGGTTGTGGTGGTGGTTGATAAGCTATTTCTTATCACTTGTATAATGTTGACTTGTATAAAGATGATGTTTTAATGTAGCATGATCTGCATCTCACACACCATCCACTTTCTGGCTTAGGGAGATACTGTGCTTCTGGGCCATAAAAACAGATTTGGAAAAACTTGATGTTAAAATCTCTCTCAGGAGGAGCCAGAAGGTTGTATAAGAAACTTCTCACATATTCACTGAAACCTGCATGAGTAAAAAAAACCTCTAGATTTGCTCTAGCAGCTGTAATGTGATCCACTTCTATAAAAAGGTGAATTTCCCCCTTAATTGAGAATTTTAAGAAAGAAAAAAAAGAACACTTGCTGTAGGTCAGATCTGCAAAGGAACCAAAGGTCCAATGAGGACCACCAGACTTCTGGCATCGTGGGTATTTTGGATTCATGGTCTGCTTGTCGAGATACATTTCATGGCAGGTTTTATTCAGGGCCCCCGGTCTTTCCTGACATCAATAGTTGATGCAGCAAAGGATGGTTGCATGTCAAATTCTGTATGACAATACACATTTTGGGGCAATCGGGGACACGATATAGGTTTTCTAAAGTCTGCAGCATCGGTACATGAAGAAATAAGGACGGAGGCCAGCAGGGAGGTACAACATGCAGTCAAAGAAACAAAACAAAACACAAATATGCTTTTGCTTTTTGTTTATTTTTTTTTTTAGGGTTTAGAATTTTTCTCTTTTTTTCCCAATGCATTTTCTTGGCACTACATAATTAGGGGTGACATGTTAGGTTGTTTTTAAAACAAATCAAGTCTATTCAAAGCCTTTGTTTTGGCGGCAACGTATGAATACAGCTAATAAAAATAAAGGTTTACCTTTTTTTTTGTTTTCTTCCTTACTTTACACATTAAAATAAAAATGCTTTTTTTGGACCCCCTCAAAAATGGGGGCATTAAAATATTTGACATTTGTATCACAAATCAATGCAATGAGACAGAAGAAAAAGTAAAACTTAAAAACTGTACAAAAATGATAAAATTCATTTTAAAAATCCTGGTGACCAAATGATGTAAAGTTTAACATTACATTATTGTGTTTTGCTAGGGTACCGAATTAAACTGTTGACGGCTGAATTCATTTCTTCTGTTGGATGAAGTTTAAGTTTACATGGTGGCGGACATGTTGGACCATGGGAAAGTTTTGGTTGGGGTTTCCAACCGAACCTGAAACATAACAAAAATAATATTATTTGACATTTACCTATTTTCCATCAAATCCAATCACTTTAAACAACATTTCTAGTCGGATGACAGTCCAACGAAAAACAACACATTTGGGACCTGATTTATGTTGAAAGAAAGGCACCACCAATCAAACCCCTCCTAACATTCAGTCCCGCCCCAACATGGTGCTTGTGGGATAGTGGGGCTTGGGGGACGTAGCAGGACACTGCTGACAGGGCTCACCTGGGCCCGGGAAGGCTTTGCTGTGTTGGTAGGCTCCGTTGCCCTGCTGGAGGAAGCCGTGGGGCATGCGGTAGGGCCAGGATGGTGACAGGGAGTACTGGGGCCCCGCACTGGGATCCCAGCTCCGCGAGCCTTGGGTCCCACCCCCAAACTGGCCCTGGTAGCCCGGCTCTGTGGACAAACGGGGGAGGGAGGTTTAAGGAAGGGGTGAAGACACGAAGCCTGGTGTTCAGGGTTCAGAGTTCAGATTGGATGACCTCTGAACTAAATATCCTCCGCATAGAGCTGGGCCATATAGAGCAAGGTGTTTTAACAATAAAAGATAGACACTCGAGGTTAAGATATACATCTCTATATTTTTAAGGAGTTCCAGCTCCATTGTGAGTCTCTGTATTGCCCAGCCCCATCTAGAGCTACTTTAACTTGTGTACAAAAATAAAAAGTGCCATCACCAAAGTGTCCCACCGTTGAAGTGACCCAATTTACCATGACAGTCTGTCTAGAAACGTCCTCAATACACTTGGAACCAATAGTTTTACACTAAAAAACAAACACTAAATCAAACCTCTTCTCAGCTCCCTCTCTGGCCCAACACAAGTCATCCGTCGTTTCTGATTGGTTCAAAGCGAAGCCAAGTGACACCAGACGAACAAATCAGAAACGGCAGAATCCGTAGCTTGTGTTTGGTGCTGCCATAGGGGCTTGACATGACCTTTCCAAGTCCAGACAGAGTGTGTGTGTGTGTGTTCACCCAGTGCCGAGTGTACCTGACTTGGCTACAGTGCCGTTGCCCACCAGTGCCCCGGGTTGTGCGAGGTGGTTCTGCCAGTGTGCGTCGCGGCCCGCCCCCCCCAGGCCCAGTGGCCTCCCCGAGGGCTGGGCGAAGATGATGCTGGGGTCGTTCAGGTTCAGGGAGCCATGACCTCCACCAGCACCCCCACCGCCTCCGCCTCCGCCACCCCCGGGTCCCTTAGGGTTCCCGCCGGGGCGCAGGGGGAACTTGAGGCCGGGCGGCGAGGGGCCGGTGGTGGTGGAGGCGGAGGAGGAGGCGGCGGCGGCGGGGGGGAGCACGGGGCCATGGATGGGCCAGGAGGAGTTAGGGGAGATGTGTACCGGGTGGGGGTGTGGGTGTGGGTGGGGGTGGTGGCCCGGGCCCTGGGAGGGGTGCGGGGCGAGGAGGCCCAGGGCGGAGAGGGTGGCGGCGGCCCCCGGGTGGTACTGAGCAGGGTGAGAGGTGGGGAAGTTGAAGAGGGGGAGGGGCACCTTGGTCGGCCCGCCGGAGCTGCTCTTACACTGGGAGGCCTGCGGGGAGCCCGCCGACTGGGCGGGGCTCTGCGAGAAGGGGGAGGGGCTCTGCGAGAAGGGGGCCTGCTGGGGGGAATAGGGCGGGGTCTGGCGGCTGTCCGACTGGCGACCGGAAACACAAAGAGAGGAGCGTTACAGGGTGTAGCCATGGAAACGTGGTCAACGACCTCGACCCACTGAAACAATTACAATTCCACCAATCACTGCTCACTACTCACACATTCAGAAGTCTGCCGGGTCCTGGCGGTGCGGTCGGACTGGGGGATGGGGATGGAATGAGAGCTCACCACGGTGCGCACCATGTGGGTCGCTGGTGAAAACGCACAAACAAACACACACCTCCATGAGCACAAATACACATCTCCGTTAGCACATATAGATCTTTACACTGTACTGCCCCCTACTGGCCAAGGCTTCACCTGGAGTACACAAGCTTAAAATACTGTATCTTAGTCCAGGTCAAACCAAGGACTCCTTCTGAAGAACTTGCAAAGGGCCTGTCTGTGCGTGCGTGTGATTGTGTGAGTACATGCGTGAGCGTGTGATTGTGTGAGTACATGTATGACCGAGTGAGTGTGTGTTATCATGCTTGTGTACCTGGGCCCCCGGTGGCCCTCTGGCGGAGGTGTCTGTAGTCCGGACAGTCCCTGCGGACGTGGCCCATGTCCCCACACTGGAAGCAGCGCCTCTCTCTGGGCTCCCGCTCATCCTCCTTCACCTCCTCCTCCTTCTCCCCCTCCTTCTTCTTCACCCTGGGGGAGGGGGAAACACAGCTCACACGTGACCCTTCTAGCCTTACATTCACACATACATTCACCCTGTCAAACACACACACACACACTCAGCCATATACACACACTCACTGTCATACAAACTTTCACGCACTCACACATTCACCCACACCCACACACACACCATACCAAACACATGTATTGGGGCATGTGAGATGTAGCAAAACAAAGTCTTCATTAGCCGAGGTTACGGTATATTTACGTTGATTTGGGATTTTACAGTACTACAACTCCCTTGAGCCCTCTCAATATGGTGGAGTATCGGCAACAAAAACTCCCACGATGCATTCTGATGTACAAGCCTAATGGGACAGAGTCCCTCCTGCTGGACCGACCTGCGTCTCTTGGGACAGTCCTTCATGTAATGGCCGATCTTCCCACAGATCCGACAGCAGCGGTCGTTGGGTGCCAGCTCCCCGTCCGTTAGCACTTTGGAGTCAAAGAAGTAGTCCTGAAAACAGGAAATGGTCAAACCACATTTCAAAATAAAGGACCCTAGAAGACCACAGAAAATCAAATTTAAAAATAAGAGTTTGTGGGTATAACTCACCGCCTCTGTGCCGGGATGGGGATAGAACGGTGTGCCAAACAACTTCCTGCCGTTGATGAAGGCCTTCATGATGAAGTTGGTCACTGTGGAACAAGAGGAAAGGTGATAAGGTAAGATGAATGCATTGATAATCCAATGCATCCAGTCTATATAATAAAACCCACTGTGTGTGTGTGTGTGTGTGTGTGTGTAAAAACTTACTTTTGCGTGAAACGCCCGCCCCGAGGTTGTGGTTGAGATCGAAGGGGTCTGTGGGAGGAGCACAGGGTGGCGTGAGCGAGGGTTCAAACAACAAAACACAAACACACTGTTGTTAAGGTGGCGAGGCCTGTGGGCACTTTCTGGTTTACAAAATTAAAAGTCCTGCCATGTTTCAGCCTCCCAGCCGACTGATTTTAATCATTAGCCGTACCCCTGGGTTGTTGTTAATTATCAAATCCAGATGGTCCACTCAAAACACAGGGCGGGGAATGGGGCTTTTATTTTCTAAACCCGAGTTATCCCACTACTGGGGAGGGACTTTTATTTTCCAAACTTGACAGTCTAGTAGAGGGGAACTTTTATTTTCTAAACCCAACAGTCTAGTAGAGAGGGACTTTTATTTTCCAAACTTGACAGTCATGTAGAGAGGGACCTTTATTTTCTAAACCCGAGTCTAATAGAAAGGGACTTTTATTTTGCTAAACCCGACAGTCTAGAAGAGAGGGACTTTTATTTTCCGAAGCCTCCTGCCCCTCAGCTGGTAAGAACAGCTTGTGTTGCGAGGAGCACCTTCGATGGCGATGCACTTGCTGGTCCACTGCTTCTCGAAGGTGGTGAGGCGCTTCCTCTGGCGGATGCTGATGACGTGCTCCTTGAAGTCGAACTCTTCAGTGTAAAAGCGCAGCAGGCCCAGCCACAGCTCCCCTACGGACTCCTTGTTCTGCTGCAGCTCTGGCAGACGGCGCCTCTGTGTGATCAGGAGGAACACACACACACACACACACACACACACACACACACACACACACACACACACACACACACACACACACACACACACACACACACACACACACACACACACACACACACACACACAGTGAGACACGCCGTGGGAAGTACTTTTACGCAGCGTGGGGCTTTACACTCATTTAGTACACGGCTTCGTTGAATACTCGATTCTGATCGGTCAATTACGGCATTCTACGGTCTGTTATTTCTGAATAGCAGTCCTGCTGTGAATAACAGACCGTTGCTATGATGCTATTTCCAACCGTTGAATCTATCTAAATTTTAAATCAATAGGATAATTTTTTGTTGTAATATTTTGTGTCAAATTATTGATTTCTTTAGTAAGTAGCTGTGTAATAAACAGGCATAATGATCCTTTACCTACTAAACTGCAGTATATTATTTTTAAGACTAATAAAATCTGTTTGATATTGTCAACAATATGAATTGATCCAAATGTAGTCAGCTAGTGAGATAGATAGGTAGGTAGGGGGGATAGGTAGGCAGAGAAGGTACCTAGTCAAGTATTTGGTAGGCTGGTAGGTAGGTAGACAAGTAGGAAGCAGTAGTTGTAGTAGTTGGTAGCTATGCTGGTAGGTAGTCAAGTAGATAGGTAGGTCGGTTCTGCCAGAACTTACCAGGTCTTCGATGTCGTTGAAGAAGAAAGCATTCCATCCATCCACCATGCACTCTGGGACGTTGCTCCCATCAAAGATCTGGAGAAACCCCAAAGAGACGAACGTTTAGGAGGTGCTTGATGCATCACCACCACTGCTATTGTTGCTGGTGGTCAGAATATCCCACATCCATTCCATTGGCAGTAGTCCTGGCCCCCATGTTTCATTCAAATCGACATTAGGGAGCCCAAGATATGCTCTAAAGTCAGCTTATCGTTGCCTTTACGATTTCAAGATTCAAGAACTATATTCGTCACATACACATACAGGATGTACAGTGAAAGGAAAGTGGCAATGCTTATGGGATTGTAACAGTATTTACAATAAAAAGAAGCAGTAATAAGAGCAACTATTTGCTCTAGTTGTGTGTGTGTGTCATATGCGCATGCGCGCACATGAGAGGGGCAGTGTGTGGAACTTACTTTAAATAAAGTTACAAGTAAAAAAGAAACTAATTTCTTGTATTCAGCTAGTTGGTCATCTGGGCTAGCATGTAGCACATGAGACGGCATGTAGCCTCTGCAATAGTGCACAGCCTCTGTGATAGCATGTAGCCTTCGCCATAACATGTAGCCTATGTGATAGCATGTAGCTAGCTGGAGGGATAGCGGTACCTCTTGCAGGACAGGGATGACAGGCGGCTGCCTCTGCTGCAGGAAGTAGAGCACCATGAGGATGTAGGCGTAGGACGACAGACTGCCCCGGGACGCATCGCCGATGTCACAGCGCTGGACGGACACACACACACACACACACACACACACACACACACACACACACACACACTCTAAACACTATTGGAGGCAACTATGTGTGGAGTTTCTAAACGCAACCAGATGTGAGGGGTGGGTTATCAGTACCACTTATCATGTGTCTGTTATATAGGATTAGATTAGATCCCTGCTGTGTTTCTATTATGTTTTTAATTTGTTTTTTATTCACTTCACTTGACTAATTAACTTATTCATTACCTTTGTTTCCCCTCAGGGCAGAATAAAGTACCTACCTATCAATCTGAGCACATTCAAAGGAGCTGGACTATTTCACCGTACAATTTATGTACCTACACCTGATTTTACGTTCCCAAATTTCCCCCAGGATTAATAAAGTTTTATCTTATATAATATGTAACAAATACTTGGTCAGAAACACAACACATCTGGTACAGAGTGTGGTGTCTGGTGTGTGTCTGGGACAGAGTGTGGTGTCTGATGTGTGTGTGTGTGTATGTTTAGTACAGAGTGTGGTGTCTGATGTGTGTGTGTATGTTTAGTACAGAGTGTGTGTCTGGGACAGAGTGTGGTGGCTGGTGTGTGTCTGGTACCTTAGCGAAAACCTTCATGGTGTAGCCCAGGAACTGGACTCTGGGGTCGATGGCAGCGTAGGTGGCCAGCATCCTGGTGTTGTGTTGAGCCTGAAACACACAGTACACCTTGGAGTACACCACTGAAGCAATATAAGAGATTCAAATACGGCATGAAGGACCTACGTTGTATGCACACATATGGTTTATAATTACAAATATTCTCACTGGTATTTTATTGTTGAGGGATTTGTTACCAAAAGGAATTTGAGTCGATCATAGTATTATACAATTTAACAATGTTTTAAAACCCATACAAATAATAATACTTATATTAAACCACTATCATTAAAGCTTTCAGAAATATGTTTTACATTTTTCATTACATTACATATTCTTACTTATACAAATACTGCATCATTCAACCTTAAAAATAAAAATGACATATTTGGGCCACGATCAACCTGCCCCATATCAAACTGACAAGACACACAAAACCTGAAGAAGTTGAGGTCCTAGTTTTAAAAACCCGTACAAATACTGTCTCATTTGCCCTTAAAAATAACTGTCAAAAATATATGACATATTTGGGCCACGATCAACCTGCCCCAGATCAGACAACTGACACTTAAAATGTAAAGAAGTTGAAGTCCTAGTGGTGTTAGGAGTTGTAGTGTGAAAGCTGAGGGCTGGTCTCACCAGGGTGTTGTACAGACTGATGTCTCCCTCCAGCCCACTCTGCCGGTGCTCAAACTTCACGATAGGCACTTTAGCTGTGGTGATGGGCAGGATGTTCTTCAGACCTGAGGACACACAGAGCGATAACCATGAATACAAACGTATAGAAATAAGCAGATATTGTTCTATAGAGATTATAATATCTTCATTCATAGTGATCATAATAGGGGTTATGCGCAACATACTTCCGCATTCTGTGAAACAGGTCTCATCACATCCGGTTCAGGTCCGCTGTACCACGCTCACATTATTTTATTTATTAATCCGCACTTCCAGACCGTCACCGGGGCTTCAGAGTAATGTGTCCGAGGAGAGTAGCCCTCTCCCGGACTCACTCGCTAGCTTTAACCGCTGTTTTTTTTCCTGTTTTTTTTCATCCATTTTTTCTTCTCACTAACATTCAGATGTTAAAATCAAATAAAACGCCAACAGTAAAAAGGGCTAACTAGGCCAAGTCAATAGCTGTCGCCGTCAGTTCCTACCACTGCTACCGGCTTTTCCGACAAGCGGAAGTCAGGAGACCTGTTTTCCGGTTTGTTCACGTGACGCTCGGCATAAAGCCTATAATAACTATGTACAAAAAATACCATCAAGAACTAACATTACATTAAGACAGTTGAAACACAAAGTACATTTCTAAGTATGTTAAATCAATATGTCTCGTTAGTGAAGAGTTAACCTACCTGTATGCTTCTTGAGCACCTTGGCCAGTCCCTCGATGATCTCTTTACAGTTTAACTTCTGTAAGAACAGACGGTAACAAACTGGAAAATGAATGAACATCCATGAGACGATAAGATACTTCAGTTGTATGCCCACTGAATCAGGTCATGCTGGTGTTCTGCCTTCTAGAAATGCTTGTGGTTTAGCCTTGCTCTTAGCTTTGCATCTTCCCATGACCATGCCTTCAAAAAACATACTGTATACCATTACTCTCAACACTTGAACTGTCTAACAAACTGTCAGACTGAAGTGTCCTTCAGCAAATGTGTATGCACCGATAAAACTAGGGCTGGGCGATATGGCCATAATCATCTATCCTGATACAGTGATAGTCATTTAATATCTCGATAAAGATGTATATCAGAATATAGCAGCTTTTCTACATAAAATAATCACATGGTAAAGCCTATTTTTGTATACTCCTGTGTGAATTAAATACTTAGTAATACAGGAAAAGACAACACGTCATATCATAATATTACAATTTCCAAAATCCAAGACGATATATAGTCTCATATCACAATATCGATATATTGCCCAGCCCTATATTAAAGCCAAATGTGTTCTGTGCAAGTGTGTGTTTGTGAGCAAGTGTGTGTGTGTGTGTGTGTATGTGTGTGCGTGTATGTGTGTGCGCGCGCAAGTGTGTGTCCCCTGTCTACCTCTGCGGTGTCATGACCTTCCAGGGTCATGCAGATGTCGAGGTCGCTGTCACGGAAACCAAAGCCGTTCTTGGAGGAGCCAAACAAACACAGCTGAGCCTTATCTGTTGGGCCGTGGGACAGCAAGCTCAGTGAGAACGATGTATTTACATGCAACATGGTCTCAATATAAGGTTAGAATCTAACTATAAAGGAGTCTCTGTATGTCCTTCGATTTTCTCGACCACCGTTGATCCGATCAACTTCACACTTTGCGGGTGTATTGCTGAGGACCCAAGGAAGCGCCGTGTCGAGTGTGAAGTTGTTTGGATGAGCGTTTCTCGAGAAGCCCGTTCCGAACAGGCACGGAACGGGCACTGCACCGGCGGGTGTGTTGCTGAGGACCCAAGGAAGTGTAGTGTCGAGTGTGAAGTTTTTTGGATGAGCGGTTCTCGAGAAAGCTGCAAGTAGCAATACTGGAGGCCGAGCAATCAGCTCACTCCGAACAGCCACGTTTTGAACGGGCACTGTACTAGTTTAGTATATATACAGTGGATTTTAACGGTAGGAGACAATGTGCTCACCGTTGTATTCCTTCCTGATGAACCTCTCCAAACCAACAAGGATCTGCTCTCTCTTCTGCTGCTCAAGCACCGACGGAGAAAGATCATCTAGAAACACAGCAGATGTTCAGAGGTGAACCTGAGATATATTTACCAATTAAACTATTCATTTTTTTCCTAATATCATTTGTAAAATATTATTTCTGATGGGATACCAGATCATTCTGTGAAAAAAGTGACGTTGACACTAATCACTGTTTAATGTGGTGAATCATCTGTTTTTCAAACAGTTAAACCAACCCACTCCACACCAAACTGCTCTGTTGTCTTGCATAGTTTTTAAACGGCAAGTGACGTCATCATCACGCAACCTTGTTAGCCAATCAAAAACAAGAACTGAAATAACTTGCGGTCCTTGTGATTGATTCCAATATTTGGTTACATGACTACATCAACGACACTTCTAACCATTAATACATTATAAATAAAATAACTAATAGGGCTTATGCATCTCAACGTCACATCACAATGACCGTTTCCATTTTGGAAGCATAGGAGCATTGTAATGTTATTTATTATGTTAGTAGTAATGTTTTTTTGGTCATTCTTTAGTAATTAATCTAATTATTCATTATGGGGAGACATTGTTGTGTTTGAATATGCCACAGTGCTTCTCATGCAAAACGTGGCAAACTAAAGTTTTCATTAGCTTAGGTTACGGAATATTTACGTTGCTTTAGGATTTTACGGTACTACAACTCTCTTGAGTCCTCTCAATATGGTGGAGTATCGCCAACAAAAACCCCCATGATGCATTCTGATGTACAAGCCCTATAATCGGTGTAGTGTTGCGGAGGACGTACGGTAGCACAGTCTGCAGAGGCCGTCCAAGATGTCCCTGAAGCGGTCGCCCATGGGGGGCAGCGGCTTCAGCTCCATCTTCTTGAAGTCCTCGGGACACTCGTCTTTCAGATGACCGTCCCGCTTGCAGATGCTGCACACCACCGTCGGAGGCTGGGGACAGGAAGTCACCAAAGACATAGGAAGTCACCAAAGACACAGGAAGTCGACTCACAGGAAGTCAAAGAGACAGGAAGGCAAACAGAGGAAGACAAACTCACAGGAGGTCAAAGACACAGAAGGGCGAACAGATGAAGTCAAGGACACAGGAGGTCAAAGACATGGGAAGTCAAACTCACAGGAAGTCAAACTCAAAGGAAGTCAAAGAATCAGGGAGGCAAACTGAGAGGGAGTCAAAGACACAGGAAGTCAGAGACAGGAAGTCAGAGACAGGAAGTCAAAGACACAGGTAGTCCAACAAATGACGACGATGTCAATAATGTGCTGTGTTTTTTTTGAAGAACTGAATTCATTTTTCTGTTTGTTATTCCCATGATGCATCAGATAGGGTTACGTTTAAGGCATTAGGTTAGAGATGGGGTTTATATTGCGTGTGTATCGTCAAATTACCTTTCCGCCCGTGAAAATCATCCTATTGAATATATAGTGCAGGTCTTCTGGCAGTACGAGCCTGTTCTTCTGTGAGACGCTGTTCTCCTCTTCCTCCTCCACCTCTTCTTCTTCATCATCCTCCTCCTCTTCCTCCTCCTCCTCAGAGTCGCTGTCCAGCAGGCCGTTGGCAGCGAGGGTAGGCCTCTTCTCGTCAGGGCTCTCCCCATCGCTGAGCGCCATGTCCTGCAGTCGTCCATCCAACGACTCCCCCTTCCTCCTCCTGGACCCACCTGGTCCACCCTCCTCCTCTTCCTCCTCTCCCTCATCCTCGTTCAAAAGCCTGCGACCATCTTTCCCATCATCCTCCTCTCCCGGCTTCTTCTCCACCCCAGCGCCAGGCTTCCTGCCCGCCCGCTTGCTCCCTCTCTGGTGCCCCCTGGAGTTCAGACTCTGGGGGCAGGCAAAGTATTTGTATGCAGTGCGGAAGCGCTCCTGGATGTACTCAAACACCATCTGGCTGTTGAGACTGCGTGCCACGTTCCTCTTCACCGCAAACGGATCTGAAATAGGAAGACAATTTTACATATTCAGCAGATTTGCATATAGGAGGATGACTTCAGGCCAAGTTTGAGGTCAAGGCTTTTTTTAATCTTCATGTTGTACTTATATTGTCTGTACAAGTCACCAAATAAACTGAATTGGAAGACAGTTTGTGTCCATCATTTGAAATAAAATAAGGCAAACAACATACAAGAAATCTATTTGAAATTCAGAGACTTTTTCTAAGTGAACCTAAATTGAACTGTCCATTTTAGCTCTGGGGTACAGTCTCCCTAACTCCAGACCAGACCAGTCAATCCCAGAACCCAGCTTGTGTCCGTACCTTCGATGGCGAGCCTGCGGCGTGGCCAGTTCTTGTGCTCCCTGGATAGGAGCTCCTTGAGACGAATGCTGATGATGTAGTCCTCCAGGGGGAATTCCAGTGTGTAGAAGCGCAGCAGCTCCAGCCACAGCTGGCCCAGGGACAGACCCTCGCCCAGGCCCAGGGTCAGACGGCTCTGTAGGGGAGGCAGCAAACAGTGGTGTGTCGGTTAGCTCAGCCACACAGGTTGGTCCCTGTTGTTAAGACTGCTTCATTGAACTGGACTCCTCTCTTTTAAGAAGGGATGTTCCTCATGACACATTTGCCTGACGGTTAACCGGACCTAGTCGTCCCTGCTTTTACACGTCAAACTGAAATTTAGTAGGATTGTTTTGTATCCGATTTACCATAACTTTCATTCATTACAGCAATTCTGAAGTGAGTCACTCACCAGTCCCTCCCCGTCCGCCTTGGTCGGCTCCGGCTTGGGCTTGCCCTCCACGCGGTGCTCCCCGCGGTGCTCCCCCCTCCCCTCGGTGGTGCTAGGGGTTCTGTGCTCCCAGCGCACGAAGATATCCAGAGAGATCCCAGTCAGGTGAAACTCGTCCACGCGTTTCACATTGAATCCTTCAATCTGGGAGCAGAGAGGGCGCGAGAGAGCAAGCGAGAGAGAGAGCGCGAGAGAGAGAGAAAGAGAGCAAGACCTTTAGTCGAACTCATTAATTCATCAACTCCTAGTTCACTGGCTGCCAAATCAAAACCACATCTAAATCTGAAACTATAAAACGCTGGTATGATGTCACAGCTGTAACATCAGATATTTTGTATGTATTCAATCACTTTCTCTTTATGTCCATGTCTTTATGAATAATTGTGAATAATGATTTATTCTTCATGTACCCAGTGTCCCAGGTAGACAGGGAGGATGGGTTCTCTCCGCTGCTGCAGGAAGAAGATCACCATGAGGGCGAAGGAGTAGGACGGGATGCCTCCCTCCGCCTGGCAGTCGATGTGGCACAGCTGGGAGAACAGACACACACACAGAAATGAAAACAGACACACACAGGGATTACACTGCAGACATATACATGGGGATTAGAGCACAGATATACTGTACAAAGGGATTAGAACATAAAAACACAGGTGCCGCGTTTAGGACACGGGAGGAATCAAATCTGCAGGGATGAGAACATATAAGAAAACCGTTCCGAGGTGATTAAAACAACACAAGAGCGGCAGGCGTTGGAACACAAAACAACACAGTCTCAGAGTCACTTTCATCCAAAGGGAATTGCAGTGAGTTCAGGTACATTTAGTAATTCTGGAGCCGGTAGCGGGTTAGGGAACGTACTCAAGGATGCGCACAGTTAAACTGCAGACATCGTGGTTCGAACCCAGAACCTTCCGGCTGGGAGTCAAACACCTTAACCACTAGATTATCCTGCCCTGGAAGTAATGTCCCTTTGAATCGCCATTCATCAGCATTACAGTCTCAGTACATAGACATTTAGGTGTGTGATGAGTGTTTTATTACACGGCTTTATTAAAAACTCGATTCTGATTGGTCAATTAAGGCATTCTGCGGTCTGTTATTTCTGAGTAGCAGACCGCTGCTATAAATAACAGACCGTTGCTATGGATACTATTTCCAACCTCAGATTCTAACCAACTACTTTGTTTTTAGTGGAAGCAACAGTCATTTTTAAATCAATAAAATCATTTTTTTTTTGGGTCAAATGATTGATTTCTTTAGTAAGTAGCCGTGTAATAAGAAGGATTAATGTACAGCGAACCGGTCACAATTGCGAAGAATCCCCGATACGGAGACCCCAACAGGGAGACGCAGGAACCCGACGAAGGTCCTGCCTCACGTCGGGGTCCTGCATCGTCATTATTTCACAATAGCGACCGGCTCACTGTACAGTATCCCGTACTTAGCGGGGAGCGTACCGTGGCCCAGTAGCGGAAGGCCAGCACCAGAGGGACCAGCCTGGGCTCCAGTCGGGCCAGGGCAGCCAGGTGGTTGGTCGTCAGGCAGGCCACGTCGTTACCCGCGCTCACCTTACAGGGCAGCCCACTGGACCCGGAGAACCACCACCACAGACACACGTCAGGGACTCATACTGAGGTCATACTTCATTTGTTCACAGACACACGTCAGGGACTCATACTGAGGTCATATTTCATTTGTTCACAGACACGTCAGGGACTCATACTGACTTGTTCACTTGCGAAAAATAATGGTACAATTATGATTTTTAAAAATGATGCAATTATGGGAAATATAATTGTATATACACACAAAAAACACAAAGGTTTATGTAACAATTCACCCTGATTCTGGTATGCAAAATATGTAAATATTGTGCATTCATTACATCTTGTACAAGAACACATCACATTTTTAAAGGCTGTTGATAAACAGCCTTAGTGAGAAGAGCAGCAAACATTTTTACCAAAAGAAAAGTGTGATATTCTGAGAAGTTTTACTAAAGCATACATTTAGCAAGCAGACATTTTTTAATACAATGTGACAAATCTGATTCCTCTCGTTTCTGGTATGCAACATATCTAATTCCATTACATCCAATACTTGTTGTAGAAGAACAAGCCGGTAGATTCTTCGTTAATGGACGATAAGTCACTGACCTGCTGGCGTCTCGACAAAACACGACCGGGACTTTGGCGTGGAAGTCAGACTCCACCTCCAAGAATTGAGCTGGGTGTGTAAAAACAGAAGAACAAGACGGTTATTGATGGTTTAGCTCTAGGTTTCCCATTGGGAAAATGTCAGAAGTGATTTAATCTCTTCATCACAAGGCCAATTTCGCTGGTTTTTGCAGAAAATAACATACCCAAACTGAACAGACTATATCTCCACTATATATCTAACTACAAGGGCATTTAAGTTAATCTAGGTACCGAAAGAAAGATAACACCTGTGAGATTGTTGTGGAAGTGAAATAATCAATGTGGATGCTACTGGATCAAAGCTAGAACACAGAATAAATGAAAGATTTAATTTCCGCCTGAAATAAATTTCATGTTTAAGTGTGAATAACACCTTTATCAGTTGGTACCCCTATAGCACTATAGGGCCATAGCACAACATATGATGAGGGTCTGTGTCAGGATTTGATGCCAATAAAGTGAAGTAGAGCAAAAGTAGAGAGGTTTTAGTGGAGATAGGTTTAGGCAGAGTTTCCAAATAAAAACAATAAATCCAATGCAAAAATGACAAACACAACTTTTATGACAAAAACAACAAAGGTAAGACATAATTTGTGATTGTTACTAGAAAAAGAGACGTCTGTTCTTGATGGTTTTTGGCTTCTAGTTCAGTTTTGGTCACAGAGTGGTTTGGACTTTTGGAATCAGCAGAGTCTCAGCTTTCATATGATATATATAGTATATAGTTTGTGTCGATCACATGTCGGGAAAAAGATCGCTATTGCTGTGCATGTGCACATGCATAGTTATGAAATACATAACTCTTGTTGTTACTTGCTCATTATTTTGTTTGGGGTTGGAATTGTGTTTCATTTAGTTAAAAATGGTTATAATAGACAAAAAGTTGAGATTGTTATCGTTCTAGGGGTGTATGACATGACTGCTTTCTCACATGTTTAAATGCCTTACAAAGTCTTGTAATTGTGATTTCGGGACGGGGCATCTCTGCCCGTATATGGGCGGTCTCGGGATGAAGAGGCATAACCTCAAGAATAGTTCTATGTTCTAAGTAATGAGCGATCGTACCCAACATAAAAACGCCTTAAAACACTTACGACTCTTCTTCAGGATCTCAAGCACTTGGATCAGCACATCAGGTTGAGTCATCTGGGAAGACGAGAACATGAGGAGTCAGAAAGATTAGCAGCATTATCTATCTATAACTAATAACTAACTATCAGTAACACAAACAGTCCTGGTACAAAATCATGTGCCGCATGACCAAAATTAAAACTGGAAAAAGTGCAGAGTAGCGAATCAGAACATGTAATGTATGTTGAAAATGGTTCTTATAAAAATGATATTCCAGTCCTTGATTCTGATTGGCTCAAAGTTGTCTATAAAACACACACCTGTGACAACATAACCATTTTTTAGTATTAATCCGCCTGTATGCTAAATCATATATGCTAGCCTGTGTTGCATGTTATGTTGCTGTGTATTTATTTTGTGAACTCTCACTAGGTAGTCCATAGCAACCGTTGAGACCATGATTTAAGAACAGCTAGGGGTGTTGTTAGGCACGATGCAATCACTGTAAACGACGGCATCTCGTGGCTTATCGCTTAATTCTATTTTGTTTAAGTCCATAATAGTCACATCTCACTACTCCCTACATCTATTCTCCTGAGCCCTGGTCATCCCTGACTGCAGGGTAACATACCGTTGCAGGATAAGCAACGTCGATGTTGACGTCACTTGTCTTGAAGGCGAATCTAGTGAGGCAGGAGCCATAGAGGCGGAGAGAACAAGCTGGAGGAAAACAGACAAAAAGTGTGTTCTTTAGAAAAATGAAATAAGACAATAATATTATCAGTTGCAAAGATTTGTATCCATCTTATGTCTGTGTCTTGGTAGTTCATATGAAGTTTTAGGGAATTTTTTGGTTGTCTTTTTGTTTTCGATTGTTATGTTGTAATGCTACAAGTGATAGCATTACTTGTTTACCAGTGAGCTGTTGCTCTCTGAACTGCTCTTTTAGCTGAATTACACAGAGGATACTTATTTATGCAAATTATATGGACAATGTTATATTAGTCCCACTTCACACGGGACGTTCAACTCACCTGAGAGGTGTTTCTGGATGGTCTCCTCCATCCTGCTGACCACAGCCTGGCGCTGCTGGAAGTCTTCCTCTGAGATGCCCTGGACCTTGGCCGCCTCCAGCACCGCCCCGTCCACGGCCCGGAGCTGGGCCGCCGACGGCGGAGGCAGGGCCCGCAGCTCGTTCTCCTCCTGCTTCTCCTAAAATAACAAGTCAAGACCATTTTATTTGTATCAGACTTAATCACAGTTATAGTGTCAAAGGGCTTTAGAGGCCATATGTTTATGACACCCCCTAACCCTGGCCCTCCAAAGGTCAGGAAAGAAAACTCTGATTAGGAGTGCAATGGAATTGGAAACATAAAATGGAAACATTTTAAGTACAATTTTAAAAATTGAAAATTTGTATTGTCCTTGGTGATGAGGAACAACAGGCTTTAGAAACAACTGAGGAAATAGAACCAAGCTAATAAATTAAAGAAAGAGAACACTAAAATCGTATCCAATAATTATTTTGCCACTATTTTATTAGTGTGTGTAAAAAGTTTAGTAAAATCTCCAGACCCTATGCCTGAATGAGAGGTTAATGTTTTACATCAGACTTCCTCTCCATCTATACGTTGATAAATATAATTTATAGGAGGAAAAAATAACTACACTACTGACAGTACACTGGGAATCCGACAATATCAAGTATTTATACTCAGCATGAGTGAAACCCTACCATAATATTCTTTTTGTGCCTCTTCTCCTTGATGTGTTTGTGGGCGCCCTGGATGTTCTCGATGTGCACGGAGCAGAGCTTGCATAAGTACTGAAAGTTGGGGTACTCAGGAGACTGCTGTGGAGACACAAAGGAACCAAGAGACGATCCTTTTAAAATCCATCCGACGAGTACAAGTGTTAACACAGCAATATGAAGCCGTTAGGCTGCACCCCGACACCTGAATTCAGTTGAGTGTTTACACAGAGAGAGAGGACTGAACGATCCACTCTGGATTTAACGACCCACTTGTCTTGGACGTACGACTTGGATTATACGAGGGGTAGGGGTTAGACAGTGAATTCAGACACATGTCATTAAGGAGCAGGTAGGGGTTAGACATTGAATATAGAAACATGTCATTAAGGAGCAGGTAGGGGTTAGTGCTTTTTGCTCTAGGATGTAACTGCAGACGTTATCCAGCCCCCCCCCCCATCTCATGTGTACTGGCAATATGTGACGTATCACAAGCGGGTTTGGGAACTGTGTGTAATCTGCTTGTACCTTCACCAGTCGATGGATGTAGTCCCGGTACAGGCGCTCCTCCGCCTGCTGCAGGCCCAGCTGTTGCTCCGTCAGGCTCCCGTCCTCCATCACCCCGACCTCTGACCGCTCCTCTGGGGAGTCACCCAGCAACGCTGCAGACAAACAAGTCACGCAGCTTGGTTAGCTTCTCAAGCTCCAAACCTATCATGCTCCGTAGTGCAACATTTACAGATTGTAGGGATGACACCTTCTGGTCGGTCGGTCGATATTCTCACCAATCGCTGGTGTTACTTTCTTGAGGAGAAAAGCGCTTAAAAGAGCTTAAGCCATTATTTTCAGGGGCGGGAGGGCCATATGCAGACCAGATCCACACCAGTTGTGTGTAAAACATCAACAAAGATGCAAGCTCACGACCGTGGACTAGGCGGACAGGTTTCTTTCAGATTAATCTTGATCTAAAGACGGACAGTATTTCACACTATTAGATCGCTGATATTGATATTCAACATGTTTTTTTCCTAATATAAAATATGTGTGAAACATTGTCCGATGTGTACACTTTAAAACAAGACTAATCTGAAATAAATCGTCTCGCAATGTGCTATTGAGATTATGAAGCCAAAAGGGGGAATGTTGAGCGTCAAACTGAATTCATCATCGCAGATATGATTGTGTGTTCAGTCTGTCTGAAACAAACCAAATATATTAAATGTCTCTTAAACGAATCAATCAAATTTTACGATAGGCTATAATAATACAATAAGTGTGTGTTGTTGTGTCGGACACACATCGCTGTACACACAGAGTACAGTTCTCAAATGTGATTCGTTATTTTTCGTTCTATCACATTATTATATAATAATAACAATAATTTCATTACATCTCAACATTGCACAACAAACTGAAATACGGCAGCCAACTAAGCAAGGCATATTATTTTTTTGATACGGGGGCCGGGGCATTGTAGACTAACTTTGTAGGCCAATAATACAAAAGGATATGTGATTTGATGTTTTAAACATGGTATGTGTAATGTTCTGCTCTCATGGATCAACCTTTCATTTCCAAGCCAGAGAGCCTAGTGTGCTTTTCTGCGGACTTCGCATCTAGATATCCATCTATCTGGAGAACATGCTGATTTCCCCCCCCCCCCCCCCCCCCCCCCATCGACCAATCGATTGGTTGAACAGTAGGTAGAATTTCAGTCGACCAATATATTCTTTGGCTGACTAAAGCTCTAACAGATTGAGAAAATACAAGTCCTGTCACATTTAATAGAATATTTGGACTTGGTAAGCCATGGTATGTTTTTTTTCTTGCTCTAACCATTTCAAAACCCATGACTGAGAAGGACTTTTACCTTCCTGAGAAGGACTTTTACTTTCTAGTCTTGGCATTGTTACACTCTCTACACATTTATATTTAGTCATTTGCCAAAAAAATGACATGCGGGTGTGCTGGAGAATATTCAACGCATGTAATCAATATTGTACTACAATTAAAAAACAATGGAAGCGCTGTACGACCAAGTTTCCAAAACAACACCACAACAGGATCATTTATCTTCCACTAAAATCCCAGTCATCTCCCCAGGACCACCGCCCGTAATATGGTGACTCTCCTCAAGGAGTTAACATTACTCCAACATGTAACCTAACCCAGCCAGAGACTTGCCTTTCCCTTGAACGGCCCTGGCCTGCTCCGTGGCACAATGCACCACAGAAGAAGAAGAAGAAGAAGCGCTCTCTCTGCCTCCTCCCTGGGGACCCCTGGCCGCAGACAGAGGGGCGCTGGGGTAGGTCACCTGACCTGGAAGCTGCTGCTGCTGCTGTTGTTGACCAGGCGCTTTCCCTTTGCCTCTGTCCCCCGAGCTGGTCCTGCCAGTCAGCCTGCGGGGACGACCTCTCCCTTTGTCCTGGGGGCTGTCCGCGTTGCCCCTGCCCGGCCCCCCGCGAATTCCCTGGCCGCCAGCACTGTGCTCCTCTCTTGTTGCCTTACCGGGGTCGTTGTTGCTGCGTCCAGCGGACTTGGTGCCGTCTCGCTGTGGCTGGGGCTCTTTGTTGCCGCCACCGCCGCCGCCACCGCCGCCGCCACCGCCGCCGCTGCTGCTGTTGTTGTGGGGCTTGGTGGCCATCGGGGCCCTGGCTCCTGCTCTGGTGGCTGGGGCGCGGGATGGCTTGAGTGTCTTCGAGGCGCCGGTGGACTCATCCATGTTTCTGTGGTCCCTGCTGGAGTCAACAACAACAGCACCTCCACACCGAGGGGGCGAGACAAGCCAAATCAAATCTGAAAGAGAGAAGGAAAAAAAAAAAACACTTTTTTTTCTCCTTGGCCCAGGCGTATAGGCATGTTAAGCAATAAGCATACCACACAAGCCACAATAAAACAGTGTGTGTGGGAGGCACACACACATACACACACACACACACACACACACACACACAGAGGACGTCACGTAAACAAGCGCATCCATACAGTGATGCTGCCGCTAGCTAGCAGCTCCAATTCAAAACAAAAGCGAAAGAAAGCCACAGCAGTGTGTGCTACCGGGGCAGGACACACACACACATGACCTCATGTCAAATTTGAGCACATAGGATATATTTACATACATACATACATACATACATATATACATACACACACACACCCCCACACACACACACACACACACACCCGCGGTCTGTCCTCACAGGAGGCTCGTATGGACCACCGCTAGCCTCGTTAGCTAGCATTGCTAACGTGGGGATAAACACCACAACAGTTCAAATATCATAAACCAGGGGGGCGAAGACGGTGGCGGAGGACGACGGGAAAAGGGGCGGCGGGTCGCCGCGTATTCACCACTCACTTGCGTGTTCAAAGTCGACGTTTAGTTTCGTCCATATTCCTGCTGCCCCGTCGTGTTGTGTTTTTTTTTATAGCGCACGGCCCGACGCCATGTAAATATATTGTGCCGCGGTGCATTGTGGGAGAGTACAGTGATGGAGGAAGAGAGACCCCATCCACTCACATATATATATATATATATATATATATACATATATATATATATATATATATATATATATATATATATATATATACATATATATATATATATATATATATATATGTATATATGTGTATATGTGTGTATGTGTGTATATGTGTGTATATGTGTATATATGTGTATATATGTGTATATATGTGTATATGTGTATATATTATATGTATATATGTATATATGTGTATATATGTGTATATGTGTATATGTGTATATATATATTTTTTTTTTATATTTCCCCGTTTTAAATAATACATAGTTATAAAGTAGGCTATAGCCTACTTTATAACTATATGTATTATTTTAAAGGGGGAAAAAAGAATCGGAAAGCTTGAGTCAATCAAAACTTCCACACCACGCTATTACTTATAGATGTATAAGTATGTTTAAGTACGTGAATGTGTCACAACATTCACATAAACATCACTATCCCATGCTCATTTCTCACTGCAGCGATACCTGCAATGAACACTCATTCACAGCAAGCACATTTCTTGCGCTTGATTTGCTCTCTCTCTCCGTATAGCCCACTTTTTTAAAAATACAACAATGTATGATTTTTTTATGCAGAATGTGGGAGTCAGGACTACTTTGCCAAAACATTATTTATTATGTATTTTTACAGATTTCAGATGGTCCTTGTAAAGCCTCTTTACATTTTGTGCGCTGCCAGACGCCTCTCTGCATGTCAGCCTCTCGGCTATAGGCTGTCATGTTGTTGTCATGGAAACGCACTTATTATAGTTATTTATGGTGTTGTTGAGTGTAGGCAACTGGGCCAACTGTAAATAGTTTGAAGGACACAAACAGAAGAAAATATCGAACTAAACACTAATAATAATAATAATAATATCAATTATTATTATTATTATTATTTATTTATTTATTTATTTTTTATTTATTTATTTATTTATTTATTTATTTATTTTTATCCAATACATCAAGTCACCTATTTCTTTGGACATTATTGAGCTTAAGAAAACAGATCACGAACACACAGAGTTCCTCTGCCAAGTTTTTCTGGGGCAACTGATATGATGCAATGTTCAAAAAAATAAAATAACGCACTGATATGAAACTTGCATCAAACTTTTTTTTTTCCAGCATAGACCTATGTTGAATTCATTTTTTTGTGCACCCCTAACAGTTGTTCTTATTATATGAACCATATTATGTATATGATGAAATTATGAGTAAGAGGATGTATTAGGTCCCGCCCACCACCACCCTCACATCTGGAGCATGCATAGGCCTATGTTTAATTCATTTTTTTGTGCAACCCTAACAGTTGTTCTTAGTATATGAACCATATGATGTATATGATGATATTATTATGAGTATTTGGGATGAGGATGTATTAGGCCCCGCCCACCACCGCCCTCACATCTGGAGCAGGATCCGCTGCTGCTGCTGCGTCTGTACCTGGTCACCATGCGGCTCGGCGCGCTCGCTGCCTTCATAGGCGCCTTCCTCCTCATCGAGGCGAAGGAAAAAGACTTGTACACTTTTAAAGTAGTCAACAGCAGAGGCAGACTGGTGTCCCTGGAGAAATACCGGGGGTCGGTAAGTTGGGATGAGTGGTGTGGGTGGGTGGGGGGGGGGGGAAGTTGGGAAGTTGGGTTTTGCATGTCAGCATAATGCGTGTATATCTATAAACTTAGGAAGTTTGTAGTAGTTTGTTTTTCTTATTCAAAGTAAGTTTATTTGCCGGTTACAGCAGCCAAGCCGATTTACACCACATAATGAGGTCTCTGTTTGTGTATGTGTCCTTCATCAGGAGCCTACGTGGCAAACGGGCGACAGCTTCAGGGTCCCGACACGGCCTAACCCAAACCAACACACAAGTTATTACTTACTTTTGTGTCGCCATTATCCACACACGCCGTTAGAAATCACCCCTGAAGTCGCATTAGGAGCGGGTTGTGCGTCGCTTGCGTCCTCGCATGTCATGTTCTGATTTATTTCGCCACTTGTGATTACTCCATCGCGCCACTAGATGTCCTCGTTAGCCAATGGTCCCGTTAACACAACCACTGCAACTGTCGTGTGTGTACAGTATCCGTATTGCCAGCGACCAGGTTGCCTCCAAAAATCAATGTAGGCCTATGCATAATTATATAAAGAAATATCGAAACGAGGTGATCGAAGAGGTAAAACATGTGCACATCGTGTACATGTAACATATGTATAGGCCGAGCCTATAATATAAAGGCAGTTTATTGTATAGTGACTTTTATTGTCACTATACACAGTACAATGAGATTAAAAGCCAACTCCAATAACAGTGACAGCAACAGTGAAAAATATATAAAATCTGAAAATATACAATATAAACATAGGCAAGAAAATATAGAAAATATACAATATAATATAGAAAAACGACAGAAAAAGAAAAGAGCACTGAAACTGAAATGGAGAGCCGTAAGCCGCTGCAACCATGGCTGCCGCCATCCAGAAAAGCCAATAAATAACCATTTTAATTTCCTCTCTCAATAGAGGAGACTGTTATTCACGACGTTGTGACGTGGTCATAGCGCTGGGTGGTGCTGGGCCATGCTACATGCAGAGCAGGGAGGAGGGTCTGACGGCGTCTGGGAGGCAGTGGATTGTGAGGTCAGAGGTGTGCTGGGTGGGGGAGATAAGCCGTCCGGTGAGATGTAATCCCCCCCGGCAGCAGTTTACCATCCATTCTCTGACCTGCTGCCGGCGAGGTTGGTGGAGGGGGGGGGGGCTATCTAAGATGAGGGTTTGTTGATGTTGCATGGGGTCATTTACTCCCCACTACCCCCCCCCCTCCTCTTTGGTTGAAGCTTAAACTTTTTCCTTTGACCTTTGATCCTGACTGTTGTTGGTTACAGAGCTTTAGTTAAAGATAGATTGGTGGATGGTTGTTTTGCTAAAAGGATGGATGGATGGAAGGGTGTCTTAATCAATGATGGATGCTTGGTCACCATGACTACAGGTGTACCCGGTCTGTCTGTAATGGTTGCCATGACGACAGGTGTCCCTGGGGTGTTCTGAGTGTAACGTTAATAGGACGACAGGGGTCTCTGGTGGTGAGTGGGCCACTGTTGCCACAACGACAGGTGTCCCTGGTGGTGAATGTGGCCGGCGAGTGTGTAACGTGTAGCCGTGTAACGATTGCTATGATGACGGTGTACGTGGACTGTGTAACAGTGTAACGGTTGCTATGACGACAGGTGTCCCTGGTGGTGAACGTGGCCAGCGACTGCGGCTTCACGGAGGAACACTACCGCGACCTGCAGCAGCTGCATAAGGACTACGGGCCGTACCACTTCAATGTGCTCGCCTTCCCCTGCAACCAGTTCGGCCAGCAGGAGCCCGGCAGCGACAAGGAGATCGACAGCTTCGTGCGCAGGGTCTACGGCGTGTCTTTCCCGCTCTTTAG
The DNA here is from genome assembly GCA_030340625.1 of Merluccius polli. NCBI lineage: Eukaryota > Metazoa > Chordata > Actinopteri > Gadiformes > Merlucciidae > Merluccius > Merluccius polli. The sequence continues at coordinate 111,122 of JAOPHQ010004306.1, read as the reverse complement.
TAAAATCGCCGTCGTCGGAACGGGAGCCAACAACGCCTACAAGTACCTGGCCGGTGAGTGGCCAAAGAAGTACTCGTGGGAAAGGATCATTTTCGCTGAGGAAATAGTGTGGCGGCCAAAGTTAAGGTCGTCATTGAAAGTGTTGATGTAAATACAATCTGAGAGTACTTCAACATGACCTCATATTGATGAATGAAAGATACAAATAATTACAGAATCAAATATTTCTCTTTCAAAGAAACAGCACCTTACCTTGAGGATGAATAGAGTATATGTCTGTCTGTCTGTCTGTCTGTCTGTCTGTCTGTCTGTTCAATTCAAGAGCTGTATTGGCATTGAAAACAGAACCGTTACATTCACAAAGCAGTTTAATAATAATCTCTCTCTCTCTCTCTCTCTCTCTCTCTCTCTCTCTCTCTCTCTCTCTCTCTCTCTCTATCCATCTATGCATCCATCTATCTATCTAAAAGCGTCTCTTGGTTCTTCTCATCCTCTCTCAGAGTCGTCGGGGAAGGAGCCAGACTGGAACTTCTGGAAGTATCTGATTGACGTGAGTGGGAAGGTGGTGGATGCGTGGGGCCCCAGCGTGTCCGTCAAAGACATCAGACCCAAAGTGGCCGAGATGGTGCGACAGATCATCTTAAAGAAGAAAGAAGAGCTTTAAAAAAAGTTGAATGGTGTTCAAGTTTCAAGTACAATCCACTGTAAAACTAAACGTCAGGGTCATTTGTACATTAAGGCCAATGTCACAAAACCCTGAATTGTGTTGTGGAGTGCTAAACTTTACACTTTCAAACAATGGAACAAAACACAAAAAGTTTTCATACCTTTTATGAGCACTGTTAAACGTTTTAGCACCACTATGTTGTCCCAAGTTGCCCTATCATCCATGACATTCGTAGCTTTTTTCTATTGGAAGCCATCTTGTATAAAAGCAAAATAAATGTCTTCCGTTTTATAGAATTATTGTGGAGTTTCTTTTAGAATAAACAATTACTCAAATGGTTAATGACACTTTATGACAGACTGTTGTCTAATGTGACTGACCAATTCAGATATGAACAGGTAGGTGTTGACAGTGAATACAGAGACAGGTCATTATGAGCGGGTAAGGGTTGGACAGTGAATACAGAGACAGGTCATTATGAGCAGGTAAGGGTTGGACAGTGAATACAGAGACAGGTCATTATGAGCAGGTAAGGGTTGGACAGTGAATACAGAGACAGGTCATTATGAGCAGGTAAGGGTTGGACAGTGAATACAGAGACAGGTCATTATGAGCAGGTAAGGGTTGGACAGTGAATACAGAGACAGGTCATTATGAGCAGGTAAGGGTTGGACAGTGAATACAGAGTCAGGTCATTATGAGCAGGTAAGGGTTGGACAGTGAATACAGAGACAGGTCATTATGAGCAGGTAAGGGTTGGACAGTGAATACAGAGACAGGTCATTATGAGCAGGTAAGGGTTGGACAGTGAATACAGAGACAGGTCATTATGAGCAGGTAAGGGTTGGACAGTGAATACAGAGACAGGTCATTATGAGCAGGTAAGGGTTGGACAGTGAATACAGAGACAGGTCGTGAATGTGTTAATGCTGGACTGGACAGAGTGTGATATAATAGATAATATATACTAATATATTATATTTAATAATACAGAAACAGGACATTGGTCACATTCAATCTTTTATTTATTTTTACTGAGCAGATAAAACAAATAAACCAACAAACCTATGGATCTCTGTCTGAAAATTAGATTAGGATTCGAACAACCTGCAATTCCTTCCCATATTGGCCGACATATTTGTTCAACACGATTGTGGTGACATTTATAAGCCATGCTGTTTCAAATAGTTACATAATTTTAAGGCGTTGAGCAGGATCCTGCTGCAGATATTAAGACGAAATCGCAATCTGTACCAAAAAACGACTTTCACTCTTCAGTTGAAACATCTTTGAATTCCCTTAATCAACAACCATTTCCATCACAGCAGTGGCAGCATACACAAGTTTCCACAACAACACTGAAAGCGCAAACACTAAACTAAAAATGTTCTCTTAATTTCCTGCACTTCAGATGATAAATTATTCAGATTTTTGTTCAACGTTAGATAGTGTTTGTGTTTTTAATTGAGAGTAATTTAAAATGCTCATTAGGCCTACATTAGAGGCGGATAAATACTGTGCAAAATAGTCGCCAGAGGTACTCAGTGTCTCTTTGTCACCTGTGTAGCCGACAGAGGTCACCGTCATAACTTGCGTGCAACTCTACATCTGTCCCAAAAACATATACCGGCATAATAATAAAAATAATATAACAAAACGTAACAGCTACATTTTTCCTGCTACATTTTCCGGTTAATTTCTGCCGACAATGAAAACAACATGGAGCAGATCGAAGATTTGGCGGTTTGCATGTTTGTTCTATTGTACAACACAGATCAGCTTCACATTACAAAAGGATATCAGAAAGGTCAAAGGTCAATTTGTGATGAGAAATCCTTTTGGCACTCAACGCTCAGAATCACCGAGGCAGTATGAACGCAAACCCCAGTGTAGACACTTACTGCGTTCATCAGCCGAAACGCAAATTCCGATCTCTTACTTCCCCAGAGCGAGGAGAAGAAGAAGAAGAAGAAGAAGAAGAAGAAGAAGAAGAAGAAGAAGAAGAAGAAGAAGAAGAAGAAGAAGAAGAAGAAGAAGAAGAAGAAGAAGAAGAAGAGAAGAACAACGACAAGGAAACGAAATTTAGAGTTTTACGACAGAGCATTCGAAGCATTGGCCTCCAGGTGTTCTCCCTGGTGACAGTATAGCTCAGCATTAAGCAGGTCTCTCCACGTTGAAGGTCGTGACCGCGGCCATGAAGCATCGCTGGAACAGACGCTCTGGCTCGGGGGGCTGGTTCTCACAGTCTAGCTTCCCCCTCACAAAGTGTCTCCGGAGCCCCTGTGGGCCGGCGGGGGCTAGAGGGGGGTGGGAGTCTGGGAAAAATAAAGATCAAATTAAACAAAGAAAATGTTGGAAGGGAGACACGAAGATAATCGAAGAAACTGTGAGCAGGCCATATGATTAAAAACAAAAATAAAAAATAATAGACTAGTGCAACCTTTTCTAAAATGTTTCAGCATTGTGTTGAATTTTTGGTCTCATTATTTTCAAATCATTTTGTTTTTTTTACTTCAGTTTGTTCAACTGTAGTTATGCTTTCTACCGACTGTTTGCACTGGTCATGGCCCCAGCCAGACTTATTTTTATCCATATTTGATGGATTTGGATTCACAATAAATGTATTTAGATTGTTTTGGTTTTTTTTTGCTGTGAGCTACAATGATACAATATAAGGTGTATTATTTTATGTTATTCTTCTTATTATAAGAATAACATAAATATTTTAGTTTAATATAGATGAATATAGTTAGAATATAGTTTATTTCACTTGTCACAACAGTTTATTTTGATTTGAATACTAAAAACTGAACTAATCAAAAGAGGAAATATTCTTCAGGTACATAATTTTCCTAATTATGTACAATCAATGTAATACTACAGGACACATTTGTTTAACAACAGTGCTGTCAAGCACCTGCGCTTGACAGTTCCAAATAAGTTATGTTGTCAAATTAAATCTAATAATCTACTGCTCCGACGTAGATTATCTTGACCATGTCCATGACATTTACACAACAGTTCTTCAAGTTCGGTTGTGAAATCTAAGATGGCTGCCGTGCTCACCTGGTGCTCTAAGATGGAGGCCGCTGTCCAGGCCTCGGGGTTTGGTAGCGATGAAGAGGTAGCACAGGACACACAGGGTGATGATGAAGGCCAGCAGCACCACCGCCGCGACAGATAGACCCATGAGTGCCCCCACACTGGAACATAGAGAACAGGAAGAGAAGGAACACAGAAGAAGAAGAAGAAGAAGAAGAAGAAGAAGAAGAAGAAGAAGAAGAAGAAGAAGAAGAAGAAGAAGAAGAAGAAGAAGAAGAAGATCAAAAAAGAAGAAGAAGAAGAAGAAGAAGAAGAGAAGGAGCCCTTACCTTGAGCTTGACCACATGAAACCCTTACCTGGATGCATACCCAACCCTAACCCCATAACTCTGAACCAAACCTAAATGAAACCCTAAACCTAACATAACTATCTAACCTAACTATCTCAAGCATATAATACCTAACCACCTTTACTAAACCATTTCAAACTTGTTAGCTAAATTTAACCATCCTTGTTCAAATGAAAGTCAGAGGAAAATAACCACAGGAAATATAGCATATAATATATGGTATAATGTGCGTTTCATGAGATATATAGATTTGTAGGCCACAGAGTGTTGTCAGTGAATCATTTTCTGATGAATAACACTTTGGAATTTACACTTTAACATTTTCAATTTGTGGTTGTAACGATACCTGGGCAAAAGTAATTATTCTGATTATTATCCAAGATAACACACCAGCTCACTCAATCAACTTAATAATAGCGTAGTATGTACCACAGGAGACAAAAGTTGAACCATGCGGGCCATGCATGAATGTCAGAATGATTATATATTATAAGTTATAAGACTTTATAGCATTTATTGTATTTATAGCACCCATCATTTGCCACAATGCCACAAAGTGCGCTGACATTTCCTCCCTGGCAGTCCCCCTGGGGTTAGTGGGACTCGAACCAGGAACCCTGAGGTTGCTAGACAACACTTCTTTTTTGTACCATGAATGCAAGTCACATGATAATGGTAACATGTTTTCAACTAAACAGAACTACATATCACACTAAAAGCTGGCTTGATCTTCGTGTGTGTCGTCACAGTGAGAAGGTAACTGAAAAGTGCTGTTTTACAGCAGAATGGTTTAATGATAGACAGCGGGCTGCACAGTATGGGGACGTAGCATAGCTTATCAATTATGCTGTGTGACAGGGACGTGTATAGGTTTTAAACTGTGCAGGTGTTGAAAACGTTAGAGCTGGGGTATTAAAGGTACAATGTGGAGAATTAAGTGTCTCTTGACAGAAATGGAATATAATATGCATGTGTATGTTTTTATTAGTGTATAATTAACATTATTATTATTATTATTATTTGTTGTCATTTGCTTAGAATTAGCCATTTATATCTACATGGGGAGCGGGTCCTCTTCCACGGAGGCCACCATGATGCACCGCCATGTTTCTACAGTAGCCCAGAACGGTCAAACGTCTCGCCGTAAAATATAAACAATAAAGCCTTCGCCGTTGCATATTGTTGTTGAGATTAAAATAGGTTTGTTCGCCAACGTTAAGTTGCTGGGGGGCGGAGTTACCCAGGGGGGCGGAGTTACCCCGCGTTGGATACGTTCCCACTGCATTCAACCGTCAACGGAAGACGGAAGGCGTGTCTGACGGAGGGGGGCGTGGAATTTGCCGACGGAGCCAGACGCAGCCAGCAGCCAATCAAATCGCTTCCCGCAACAACAAAGCCGCGCTCTTCCTGCAATTTGTTATTGCTCTTTTCTATTGCAAGATGGATCCCGTCGTAGCAAGAAGAGTGCTTTTCCACCGCCACTATCAACTTGTCCTCCATTTTTAATAAGGTTTAAATGTTCCCGCTGCCGGCAGTCTGACATAACAGATGTGCTTTCCCGGGTTGTACCACCAAGGTGATTTCATTGGGCAGAGTCCAAGTAGCGTCACAGGACATATATTTGCATAATGTGATCTGATTGGATGACGGATCCGTCGTGGCCAGAAAAGATAAAATTTTCTCAACTTTTCAACGCAACGAACGGAGCCGACTTGACTGACGGAGCCACAATGCATTGCGGCTCAGCCCCATTCAAAGTCAATGGGATGCGTTGACGAACGCATCCAGTGGGCAAGAGGCGTAACAGGCGTTACAATAATGTCCGCCCGCCAGGGACGTCCCGACATCATAATATATATATATAATATATATATATATATATATATATATATATATATATATATATATATATATATATATATATATATATATATATATATATATATATATATCATAGCCTGGATTTCTTTATCCTAGTTTTGTGCAATACCCCCCTGTTCCTTTTATTTAATGGGCTTTAATCGATACGCTATGCCTAATTTATTGACTATAATTAATTCATAGCCAATTAGAGGCTACAGAAAAGACACACACAAGACCAAGAATATAGGCTTACTCATGATTTTACCAATTCATTAAAATGTGACAAAAGGTACTTCATGTAATACATCGAATTTAAAATGTATTTTATTCTTATTATTCTTATTTTATTTATTTTTATTTATGTATTTTTATTATTTTAAAATTATAATTATTTTGTATTATTATTATTTATCTTTATTATTATTTTTTGTTATGTGTATATATTATTTTTTAAATATTTGTTATTCATTTTATTATTATTATTTACTTTATTTTTATTTATTATTATTTTGTATTTATTTTTATTTAGTTTCATTATTATTGTTTTTAAATTATTATTTTTTTTAAATATTATTATTATTTATCTTTTATTATTATTATTATTATTATTTATCTTTATTAATATTATTATTTATTGACTTATTTTGACAAAATATAAAGCCTGCTCTTCCTAGTGCTTGTCCAGCTGCAGGTGCTTACCTCAGCCACCACATGTAGGCATACTCGTAGGGGAAGAAGCTGCTGGGGTCGTCACAGCAGTACTGGCTGTCGTTGAAGCCGCAGCAGTAAACTGCGCTGGAGCCGCTGTCCGCTTTAGGGCAACCAAACTCCGCCACCAACACTTTCTCCGTGTTGTAGTAACTCCTGCACACCGAGCTCATGCTTCAAACACGACGAGACAGAGCAACTATTTCAGTGGCTCATATTCAGATATAGTGGCAGATATCAGTGTGGTGATGTTGACATGATGATGTCCCCCCCCCACCTCTCTGCTCTCATCCCGCCTGTTTCTCCTCCTTGTCCCTATACTCCCATACACAGCACGTGCTCTCTCTCGCTCTTTTTTCCTCTCTCTCTCTCTCTCTGTCCCCCTCTCTCTCCCCCCTCGCTCTCTCTCTCTCTCTCTCTCTCTCTGTCTCTCTCTATCTTTCTCTGTGTCCCCCCCCCCCCCCTCTCTCTCTCTCTCTCTCTCTCTCTCTCTCTCCCATTTATCTACATGTAGTTTCCCATTACATTTTCAGGAGAGGGCATATACTATAATGTAACTAAAATGAGTCAAATCATACGAGATGTCATATATTAGGGATGGGGGAACGATGATTAAAGCTTAAAATCTCCATTAAAATGTATATCATGAAAAACAATGCACTTTTTAAATAAACATAAAACATTTTTAAAAAAAATGATTCAGGCATTAAATAATCAATACAAAAAATGTTTTGGTGGGAGAATGTGGGAGAATGTTTTTCTCCCAGCCTATTAAAACGGTGCCTGCAGGTAGAAGAGCTAAAGTCCTACACCAACCTCTCCACAGCCTCCATGTTTCTGACGTCAAGCGCCGTCCGCTGGTGAAGCACAGCAGATTACATAATCGCAGCTCAAACCCCTGACATCACAGCACCTTCATCACAAACATCACATGTAGCATGCCTTGGTCACGGCAAGTTGCAAGTTTCAAGTTTCAAGTTTATTGTCGTATTATACATGAACATGATAACAATGTAACATGTACAACAAGTACAATTGGCATAGTAAACTATCAGATAAAAACAGTATTTATTTAGTAGCTATAAAAAAACTTAAAAAATCTAAAATACAAAGAAGCAGTGAAGTATAAGTAGTATAAAGTATTAACTAAAGAAAAATAAAGTAAAATAAAAGACAATAAAGTAGGACAGAAAAAATAAATAAATAATAATAATAATAATACAGTAATAATAATAATAATAATAATAATAATAATAATAATAATAATAATAATAATACAGTAATAATAATAATCATAATAATAATAATAGTGACAGAATAAGAAAAAACTGTGACTAGTGGTAGACAATGTAAACAGTGTGTTCCTCCTTTTAAAGTGCCAGTGTCAACTGCTCCGACCGAGGTAACCGTTGCTATGGGCTGTGCATTGTGTGTGTGTGTGTGTGTGTGTGTGTGTGTGTGTGTGTGTGTGTGTGTGTGTGTGTGTGTGTGTGTGTATGAGGCAGCCTGTATTGGGATGTGTTGTGAATGAGTGGTCCGGTTGTTGGATTCACCCCAGATTGGATGAATGTATGAATGAATGCATGCCATCTTGTGGGAGAGGGTCTAATCCAGAGTAATCCCAGCCAGATGAAGGCAGAGAGAGAGAGAGAGAGAGAGAGAGAGAGAGAGAGAGAGAGAGAGAGAGAGAGAGAGAGAGAGAGAGAGAGAGAGAGAGAGAGAGAGAGGGAGAGGGAGAGGGAGAGATGGGAAATATGGGCGAACGACAAGGATTAGCAACAGGGAAGTCTGGGAAAACAGCTGATCCAGGCCAAACATGCACACACACACACACACACACACACACACACACACACACACACACACACACACACACATACACCCTCTCTCTCTCTGTCTGTCTCTCTGTCTCTCTGTCTCTGTCTCTCTCTCTCTCTCTCTCTCTCTCTCTCTCTCTCTCTCTCTCTCTCTCTCTCTCTCTCTCTCTCACACACACACACACACACACACACACACACACACACACACACACACACACACACACACACACACACACACACACACAACATGTAACCTACACATGCAACTCCCTGGTGGAGACACTGTGCCAAAGCTCTCATTCTCATTCATGAGTTGCGTCCGTTGTTGAGAACGATTACCAAGAGGAAGCAGATGATGCTTAGTGGGGGAACATCAATACGGTTAAACTAAATCCATTGTTATGGCGTTTGTAAAAATTATGAAAGATTATAAATGACGTGAAGGTTTAAATGGACGAGGGTTTCAACATTACAGTAACTTCATTGTCACTGTTGAATGGCTCCAAGGTGTTTCAAGGTGACAAGAAATCATTAACAAAGTGTGATCAAGTTCCACTAAAATATTATTTTAAAACATACAATTCCCAGATGTTAAACATAAGCCTTCCTTACACAAGGGAAACATCTCATTTTTGAATTTCGATTGTGACTATCTAGATGTGACCATCTCCATGGTTTTCACAATCTCCGAGAATAGGTGCAGACGTAGCGACCGTGGCATGCCAGTTTACATTGCTTTGGATGATGCCAAAAATCAGGTTTAATAACAGAAACGCAGGGTCTGGGACTCGTAGAATCGTTAGAAAAAGTAGGCGCAGCACGGCAATGTTTCAGACACATTTGTATATGACTCCTTGCTTTATATTGAGTTGACGACCGAAGACGTATGAACATGAATCTTTCAATCTAGATTGAATAGACCACCACCTCCAGAGTTGGCTTTGATGGTCTCCATCTCTCGTACAAACAGACGGAGGAGGCCTGTTTAGATGGAGAAAACATCTACGCACCCTGAAGGCCCTCGAAGCGTACCCCCTTAGTATTGTATTACCCAGAAAGCCATTTTTCTAATTGTCGGCGGGCCTTTAATCTAGCATCCAACCTTCATTATTACAGCAGCACTCTAACTGGATTGCTGCTAAATCGCCACAGCTGCCACAGCCCCCTAGTGACCGTGGAGGGAACAGCAGGGCCCCTGATGGGCAGGGCATGGGCAGGAGGGAGGGAGGGGCGGCTGGTGGGATGGTGGGTCGGTGGGAGGGAGGGATGATGATGATGATGATGATGATGATGGAGGGAGGGATGGAGGGAAGTATGCTGATCTTCTTAACTCAGATTGCAGATTGCCATGGTGGACAGACGAGTGGTGCGATGCTCAGTCCCGAAGTGCTTTAGACGTGGAGGTTAAAGGGACATCTCGCGCCAAATTCCTGTTCTTTTCCCGCCACTGTCTCCGCCGACGTCTGCCCTCTCTCCCCCCCATCCCCCGACCCCCCCTTGACCCCACCCCCCCGAACCTCGCTCCACCTCGGCCCCCCCCCCCCCGGGTTCCAGGTTTTCCCGCTTTTCATGGGTTGGCGATAGCCGCTCGGACGGGAGTCTGAACATGGCGGTGGCTTTGGACGCGGTGTGGCTGCGCGTGAAGAACGTGTGCAAGCAGAACGGGCTCCTCATCCTGTCGGTGCTCGCCGTCGTCATCGGCTGCCTGCTGGGCTTCTTCCTGCGGACGCGACGCCTCACAGAGCAGGTGAGCCACGCATAGTTACACCGCCACACTGTTTCCTTGTTAACGTTTAGGAGACGCCTGTCACGCCGAGAGTGTTAAGGGGTAGGGGTTAGACAGTGAATACAGAGACAGGTCATTAAGGAGCAGGTAGGGGGTTAGACAGTGAATACAGAGACAGGTCATTAAGGAGCAGGTAGGGGGTTAGACAGTGAATACAGAGACAGGTCATTAAGGAGCAGGTAGGGGTTAGACAGTGAATACAGAGACAGGTCGTTAAGGAGCAGGTAGGGGTTAGACAGTGAATACAGAGACAGGTCATTAAGGAGCAGGTAGGGGTTAGACAGTGAATACAGAGACAGGTCATTAAGGAGCAGGTAGGGGTTAGACAGTGAATACAGAGACAGGTCGTTAAGGAGCAGGTAGGGGTTAGACAGTGAATATAGAGACAGGTCATTAAGGAGCAGGTAGGGGTTAGACAGTGAATACACAGACAGGTCATTAAGGAGCAGGTAGGGGTTAGACAGTGAATACAGAGACAGATCATTAAGGAGCAGGTAGAGGGTTAGACAGTGAATCCAGAGACGGGTCATTAAGGAGCAGGTAGGGGTTAGGTGCATTGCTCAAGCATGCCTACAGGTGGCTATAATGGGGATCGAACTGGGATCCTTTTGGCTGGTTCTTTCCACTAGACTGTAGAGCGTCTGGGCTTAACCCTCTGGAGAATGGGAGAGCTTCACTAAAAGAGCTAACGCTATGAGTTAGCATGGGCGGCCCCGATGGGAATCGCACCCCTAACCATGGCAGTGTCGACCTCGGCTGTTTTCTAAAATAAAAAGTACTGCTTCATTGGACCAATTAGGAGAACGTAGATCCCGGACCGATGACGTCAACGTTTTAACTTTTCTGGGATTTTTGACAAAATCAGAGTTGATTTTGGGGTTGCATC
>JAOPHQ010004306.1:75000-95000 GCA_030340625.1 Merluccius polli | reverse complement strand
TGTGTGTGTGTGTGTGTGGAAGCAGGAAGCACAAAAACATCAGAAGTTGGGTACCTCCAGAGTTCCTGGGGATCCACTAGTCCAGTACCTCCAGGGTCCCTAGGGAAACCACTGGTCTACATGGTACCCCCAGGGTCCCTGGGGAACCACTGATCTACATGGTACCCCCAGGGTCGTTGGGGATCCACTGATCTACATGGTACCTCCAGGGTCCCTGGGGAACCACTGATCTATGGTACCTCCAGGGTCCCTGGGGAACCACTGATCCCATGGTACCCCCAGGGTCCCTGGGGAACCACTGATCTACATGGTACCTCCAGGGTCCCTGGGGAACCACTGATCTACATGGTACCCCCAGGGTCCCTGGGGAACCACTGATCTACATGGTACCCCCAGGGTCCCTGGGGAACCACTGACCTACATGTTATCCCTGGGGAACCGCTAGTCCAGTACCTCCAGGGACCCTGCATGCTGGTGCTCTCTCAGTCCCACTGAGGCAGCTGTCCTGTGGACTGGTCCTTTGACAACAGATTACTGCCGATGTTGTGGTCACACAAACACACTCGCTCACAAGCACACACACACACACACACACACACACACACACACACACACACACACACACACACACACACCACACACACACACATGCAAGAACATATATGCAGGCACATACTGTGCATGTTCACATATAAAGGACACACACACACAATCTTATCCATGCACACCAAAACAAACACACACACACGCACACATTTGTTTACACATTGAAACTCACAAATGCATGCACGCAGATAGACGCACATACTGGCAAACACACATACACACACACACACACACACACAAACAAACACACACACGTGTGTTGACACACATGCCCATGTATCCAAGATGAGCACAGTGCGTATAACGTCCTCTGAAGTGCTGATCCTGCTCTTATGAAGCACACTAATCTCTGGCTGCTTAATGCTGCACCCAAAAGCTCTTTAGCTGCCATTACGCTCTCTCTCTCTCTCTCCATCCCACTATGCTCTCCTTCCTCGGTCGCCCACCGCCCAGTCCGTCCTGGCCATTCACTCCAAGCCTCACCATATAATACCAATGTTACATACATGTAAACATTTGCATATTCATTTACATATTTACATATTCATGTATTTCTCCTTTTCTCCATGTGTATTACCTGCAGTTTTGCTTTCAAACGTATAAAGTATCAACCAAGGTCATACGTTTCTGAATAAGCCTTCATTTTCCTTGAAAGCTGAAGCCCTGATTTGGGCACTGTGTCTGGTTGGTTAGAAGGACATCTACTACTGCATGTACGTATTACAGTTTTTCTCAATTGGTAAAACACTAAAACCCATTGGCTGAACAAAGTTTGCAGTTGCCTGAACTCATTTAGCTAATTGTGCAGTCTGTTGTCAATACCTTAAACCATTTCTCATGTAAAACACAATTTGCAGATCTCACTTAGACTTTTCAGCAGAACTCTAAATACATTCTCATTCTCAAAACACATTCTGCACTCTAATGCACATGTCATCCATACTGGTAAACACAAGTGGCAACAATCAAATAAAAATAGAGAACACAAGTCATTGATTACAGTAAACACAACCAATCAAAATTGATTTCACTTGTTTCAAATCATGTGACACAACCAATATAAGCCAGTTCAGAGAGCAAACAGGTTGTTGAAGATTGGACGGAGAAAGTCTAAGAATGGATGGAAGAAATAATGTGAGAGGACGAGGACGAGGACGAGGACAAGTGCGTATGCGAGGTGGACGAGGAGGAAGAGGAGGAGGGCAAGAAAGAGGAAGAGGAGGACAAAGAGGAAGAGAAAGAGGAAGACAAAGAGTGGAAATATCTGATGAAATTCGAGCAACAGTGAACCATGTTCTTGTCCATGGACTGATCAATTTGGAGCTACTATGATAGAACATGTTTTCATTCATCAACTCCGATACACTCTCCCTACCCATTTTAATTTTTTTTATTTTGTTTTTGTCTGGTGTAAAGCGTCTTTGAGTACTTAGAAAAGCACTATAAAAAAACTATTTTATTATCAAAAGACAATGACGGAAATATATGAAATTTGTTTTGAGATGAAAAATGTACTTCTCCCTGAGAACTATGTTTTGTATTTTTTGGTGTATTGTTTACTGACTGCTTGATAGTGTATATCATTTTGATCGCTTTGTTTATGGTTTGAGAGCAGTGTTTGGTTTTGAGCACAGGTAAATCTGTTTTGAGGCGAAAGTTTCATTTTGCACGAGGAGTCAGAGGTTTCGTAAATAGTGCTTGAAGCTGAGGTTTTGTGTTTAATGTTTTCAGAAAATGGAGCAAGGTTTCAGAAATTGTGTTTTAGCAATTGAGAAAAACTGTAATGTGGGAGGACAAGGACGAGGACGAGGACAAGTGCGTATGCGAGGTGGACGAGGAGGAGGAAGAGGAGGAGGGCAAGAAAGAGGAAGAGGAGGACAAAGAGGAAGAGGAAGAGGAAGACAAAGAGTGGAAATATCTGATGAAATTCGAGCAACAGTCATTGACCATGTTCTTGTCCATGGACTGATCAATTTGGAGCTACTACGATAGAATATGTTTTCATTCATCAACTCCGATACACTCTCCCTACCCATTTTACTGTAATTTTTTTTATTTTGTTTTTGTCTGGTGTAAAGCGTCTTTGAGTACTTAGAAAAGCGCTATAAAAAAACTATTTTATTATCAAAAGACAATGACGGAAATATATGAAATTTGTTTTGAGATGAAAAATGTACTTCTCCCTGAGAACTATGTTTTGAACAACGTGTTTTGTATTTTTTGGTGTATTGTTTACTGACTGCTTGATAGTGTATATCATTTTGATCGCTTTGTTTATGGTTTGAGAGCAGTGTTTGGTTTTGAGCACAGGTAAATCTGTTTTGAGGCGAAAGTTTCATTTTGCATGAGGAGTCAGAGGTTTTGTAAATAGTGCTTGAAGCTGAGGTTTTGTGTTTAATGTTTTCAGAAAATGGAGCAAGGTTTCAGAAATTGTGTTTTAGCAATTGAGAAAAACTGTAACATTAAAGTAGACGTTTCAACTCTCTTCAGTGTGTTTAAGTCAATTCTCCAACGGCACACTTTTATGTTGAAGGACACATACCCAGCGCTGTATTTTGTGGTGTGTGTAATAAAGGGTATCACTTTAGATTAGGGACCACATATTCACCAATAACTAAGTGTGAAGAGGAGGCAACTTTAGAATAGGGAACCTGTGTGGGTTAATACGTGTCAAACTACTAGTATATTAGTTATGAGCAAGACCTCACTTTAGAATGGGGAATAGTTATTTATTTGTTATAAATGAGTTATTTGGACACTATTAACACTTGTAGTTTTGTTTTGTTACATTAGAATAGAACAACAATTTCCTTACTTCCCATCAATAAGTTGTAATTAGGAGGTTATTGAGGGAAAACTCTTAGTTAATGGCCTAGTTGTTGAACATGGTCATGCAGAATAATGCATTAATAAGTGCTTTATAATGACTAATAAAGAGCTAATATGCTACTTATATATATATATATATATATATATATATATATATATATATATATATATATATATATATATATATATATGCACATTACTATGAAAACATTGCAGAGGTGGACCGATATGTGGACATTTTACCTTACCTTATTACAGTGTTTGGATTAACGCCGTTTGAAAGAACGGCGTTATGTAACGCTGTTACTTTTTCAGTAACGGGGTAATCTAACTAATTACTGTTTCCGTTGTTACAATGCCGTTATCGTTACTGAACGTTAAATGCGGTGCGTTACTATGAATTGATTGAATAAACTGCGTAATCCGAACGCACCCCTGGCTCCATACACAAACTGCTAGTGAGGAGACCGGGTGGGTTAACAACGAGATAAGCGATTATGATTGGCTAAGGCAGAGTCATGTTTCATGGTAGCCACGCCCACCACACACACACCAAACAGATTCGAAGAAGCAGCAGAGATGGCGAGTCTGTTGTGAACTGCTCAGAAAAATCCAAATTCTTTGACATATAGCAACTTATTTTTTTTTAGAGTTACGCAAATAGTTACTTTCCCTGGTAACTAGTTACTTTTATTATAAAGTAATTCAGTTACTAACTCAGTTACTTTTTGTAGTGAGTAACTATAACTAATAACTAAACTAAAGTTCCCAACACTGCTTATTATTCTTTCTCTCTCTCTCTTTCTCTCATATATATATATATATATATATATATACATGCCAGTTTCAAACTGCGTAACTCATGTCATCACAGACAACAAAATGCCAGACATCCCAGTGTTGGCTTGTGTCATTGTTCCTCTGTAACAACAGGTTCGGTCATGAGGTGAACAGCTAAGGTCTCTCCTCTGTGGAGGTAACAACAGGTTCGGTCAGGAGATGAACAGCTAAGGTCTCTCCTCTGTGGAGGTAACAACAGGTTCGGTCAGGAGATGAACAGCTAAGGTCTCTCCTCTGTGGAGGTAACAACAGGTTCGGTCATGAGGTGAACAGCTAAGGTCTCTCCTCTGTGGAGGTAACAACAGGTTCGGTCAGGAGATGAACAGCTAAGGTCTCTCCTCTGTGGAGGTAACAACAGGTTCGGTCAGGAGGTGAACAGCTAAGGTCTCTCCTCTGTGGAGGTAACAACAGGTTCGGTCAGGAGGTGAACAGCTAAGGTCTCTCCTCTGTGGAGGTAACAACAGGTTCGGTCAGGAGATGAACAGCTAAGGTCTCTCCTCTGTGGAGGTAACAACAGGCTCATGATGAGACGAACAGGTCTCTCCTCCGCGGAGGTCACATGACCCACACTCCACCGCACACCCACACTCCAGACATTTGGGACAGTCGCACGCTCTTATTTTTTTCAGATTACTTCCAACATGCTACTTAATATACTGTGAGAAAAACGTGTGGCTTTGTCGTCGTATTTCCAAAATATTGTACAAAAAGGAAGAAAATACATTATTATAGTATTAGTTTCCATTATGAAGCATATGTACATACTGTATGTCTACCCGCCTGCCCAGTGGACTGCACCAACTGGCATGCTTATCTATCCATTATACATCTGGATGGACACTCGTGTGATGTCACTAGAGGGAATATTTCAAAATGGCCCGTAATGGCTAATCACACTCACGCCTGCCGTAACATTGGGTCCCTTTTTAAGTCCTGCTGTATGACTCATGCTTCCTGTCACCCACCTCACACAGGAAGTGAAGTACTTCCAGTTCCCCGGTGAGCTCCTGATGAGGATGTTGAAGATGCTGATTCTGCCGCTGGTCGTCTCCAGGTAAGCTCTGGACACGTCATGACGCACTGCTGTGGCACACCGTGTGTAGAAAGAGTTTATTCATCACTGTATTTTAATAGAGGTAGGCTTTGGAAAATGTCTTGGTTTAAAAACAACGGTGTAGTGGGCTTCAGGTAACTTAGGGTAGGTGGGGAAACAGAGGCGTAACGTTAATGGGTTGGGTTTCTGTTAAGGGGGTTGGGGTTTAGGGTTAGTAGGCTATGGCTAAGGGTTAGGGGGGGTTAGGGTTATGGGGTTAGGGTTAAGGGTGTAGGGTGTAAGGGCTAATGGGATAGGGTTAAGGGGCTAGGGGTTAAGGGGTTTAGGGTTAATAGGCTAGGGCAAAGGGTAGGGTTATGGGGTTAGGGTTAAGGGTGTAGGGTGTAACGGTTTAGGGTTGATAGGTTAGATTTAAGGGGCTGGGGTTAAGGGGTTTAGGGTTAATAGGCTAGGGCTAAGGGTTGGGGGGGGTAGGGTTATGGGGTTAGGGTTAAGGGTGTAAGGTTTTAGGGCTAATGGGTTCGGGTTAAGGGGGTTAGGGTTAGGTAAGTTTTTCCATTAAACACAAAGATTATTTTGAATTCTTGAAATCAACACCTCTAGTCTAGCCTTCGTAAAATATCTATATGCTAACAAATGTGCCGATAATGTAGATACAATACATTTAAAGGTGGATAGGTTCTTAAATAAAGTTTACGTCCGTGTCCAAGCGTGTGAATTAGATCGACGATCGGTGGCTTTAATGACCTACTTAGGATAACATATAATATATATAATCTAATATACGTTTTGCCATTATGATGATCATCTGCTTATACTGTATTCTTTAGTCTGAAAGCGGTCCTTTCTCTGTGTGTTAATGTATAAGATGCCAGCGTGTGACACGTCAATAATGTCCTTGGTATTGGTAGGGGCATAATTACATTTGACCATCTGCATACCAGAACGCGTAGGACGGAAAACCTGTATTACGGTTCAGTATAATAATTACTTTCTGCAATACGTTCCCATCGAGATGTATTGATTGACATTTCTTCTCTTATTGATAAGATGTTCATTTATTTTTCCTACGTACTTGCTTGTGTGTGTGTGTGTGTGTGTGTGTGTGTGTGTGTGTGTGTGTGTGTGTGTGTGTGTGTGTGCGTGCGTGTGAGAGAGAAAGAGAGAGAGAGAGAGAGGGAACTCTGACCTTGAACAAGCACAGTGAAGGATTAAACAAAATGCTCTTTATGCGCACAATACACAGCTTTCAAAAACAAAATAATTGTCATTGTGTGCTTCTGCAGCGAAGCGTCCACTTGCAATCAGCTGACATTAGTAGCATTGCCTTGCAGATTGGGGTTTCCAAGTAATGTAAGTAATGTTTGCTGTCTGCTAATAGCTTACTCCACAACAACAACCGAGGATCTGTAGAAGGGCTGTTTTGTAGGGGGAAGATTTGGGGACGCGCTGACCTTGTGCTTGGATTCCAAATGGAGTATGCTGCGCCTAAGGGCCTCTAAAAGCCCTGCACAGAAGATGGTCATTCATATCATCAAGTATAGCCACATTCACCCCAAACTAAGGACTTTCATCCTCAAATACAGCTACATTCACCCCAAACTAAAGACTTTCATCCTCAAATACAGCCACATTCACCCCAAAATAAAGACTTTCATCCTCAAATACAGCTAGATTCACCCCAAACTAAGGACTTTCATCCTTAAATACTGCTATATTCACCCCAAACTAAAGACTTTCATCCTCAAATACAGCCACATTCACCCCAAACTAAAGACTTTCATCCTCAAATACAGCCACATTCACCCCAAACTAAAGACTTTCATCCTCAAATACAGCCACATTCACCCCAAACTAAAGACTTTCATCCTCAAATACAGCTACATTCACCCCAAACTAAAGACTTTCATCCTCAAATACAGCCACATTCACCCCAAACTAAAGACTTTCATCCTCAAATACAGCTAGATTCACCCCAAACTAAAGACTTTCATCCTCAAATACAGCCACATTCACCCCAAACTAAAGACTTTCATCCTCAAATACAGCCACATTCACCCCAAACTAAAGACTTTCATCCTCAAATACAGCTACATTCACCCCAAACTAAAGACTTTCATCCTCAAATACAGTTACATTCACCCCAAACTAAAGACTTTCATCCTCAAATACAGCCACATTCACCCCAAACTAAAGACTTTCATCCTCAAATACAGTCACATTCACCCCAAACTAAAGACTTTCATCCTCAAATACAGCTACATTCACCCCAAACTAAAACCTGTATGACGCATTAGAAAGAATAAGAATAGGTATTTATTCGCTCCAATGGGGGAACCTGCGCATGCAGAGGGTCATTACAAACAGTAAGTGCAAAAGAGTGAACATAATACCAACTATACAGAAACCATCCCCATAATCCCCGGACCTAATGAGCCAAGTGGCAACATAATAGCCCCATAGCAGGTACACCCGCTACACTTTACAGGTGAATCACAGGAGCAGGATCCTTGAGATGCTCGGTCCCTTCCTGGTCCTTAATGACTCATAAAACTGCAAAAACTACTACCATTACTACCACTAATGGACTCTTTCCACATATCATCATCATCATCATCATCATCATCATCATCATCATCATCATCATCATCATCATCATCATCATCATCATCATCATAACAACAACAGTGATGCTGGCATTACATTGAAATTAGTTTAAAATTCGAATTTTACATTTCAAGTTCAAAGGGCTTCGTTGGCATGGAAACATGCATTTACATTGCCAACACACCAGACGTAAAATAAATGTATATATATATTTGTCTGTCTCCCAGTCTGATGTCAGGTTTGGCCGCGCTGGACGCCAAGTGCTCCAGCCGACTGGGTCTCATCACCGTCTCGTACTATCTGTGGACCACCTTTGTTGCCGTGGTAGTGGGCATCGTCATGGTTTCCATCATCCACCCGGGGGGCGCCGCCCAGAAAGAGGACTCAGAGGACAGCGGCAAGCCCATCATGAGCTCTGCCGACGCCTTGCTCGACCTCATCCGGTTAGAGAAACTCAGTCTCTCTCTCTCTCTCTCTCTCTCTCTCTCTCTCTCTCTCTCTCTCTCTCTCTCTCTCTCTCATCTATCTATCTATGGCAGTGTTTTTTCAACCTGTGGTGACTGCAGGTGGTACGTGGGATTTTGTTCTTGAAATAACAATTGTACAATAATACAATAATAGGAAAAAGAATATAGATAATTGAAAATACATATTTTATAAATATTGTTCAGTAAATAGTATGGCTTGTTATTATTTAAGAAATGGTGTCGCGAAGTTCATTCCATGATATGTTTCCATTGTAAAGTTTTCCATTGGTATTTTGTGTTCATTTGTGTTTGCTAAATAAACACACTGGGAGCATAAGCAGCATTGCTGACTTTTTCTTTTCACTGTTTCCCACTGGCCATGGCCTTCTTGCAGTAATACTTGTGTATAAATCTATAAAGCAATGTATCTCTCTCTCTCTCTCTCTTCTCTTCTCTTTCTCTATCCATCTATTTTTCCTAATCTGTCCCTCATTATTGTCTCCTTTTCTGGATGTTGTTTTTCTTTTTCGTCTCCACGGTGGCTTCAGGTGGAGACTGTCATCATCATTTCATCCTTCATCTCCCCCATCCCCATAATTATAGCCCTAGAAACCAAACTGTGACGGAGGATACAGGAACGCATTGGTCCATTCAAGGATGTTTTTATATATATATTTCCTGCTAGGCATTACTACTTATTTCTTGAGATTGGGAAATGGGTCTCCCCCCCTCTCTCCCCTTCTCTTCCCCCTCTCTCTGTCCTTCTCTCCCTCCTTCTCTCTTTTTTCTCTCTCTAATCCCCCTCTCTCTCTCTCTCTCTCTCTCTCTCTGGACCTCTCACCACCGTCATGATCTATGATTGACAGCTATGACGTACGTCTGTAATCCTATTTATTTATATATAATTGTCATGGGGGTTTTCACTCGCCTCATTACCAGCATGCGAACAAGAAGAGCTGATTAAATACAGTAATCAGTGTTTAGATATTGTGGGGTCTTTGCTATGTCGCAAGATGCTATGTCCCTGAGTGGCATGTCTGTGTTCCCTGTCAGCCCAGACAGATACAGGCCTCTCCTTAACCTCTTCATTGAAAGATTGAACAAGCTGATCATATTCAAGGCTATCTGGAGCTGTCTTTTAGTACAGCACAATTAACCTTGGTGATCTCTCTCTCTTGTCCTGCTCTACAGCAACATGTTCCCCTCCAACTTGGTCCAGGCCACGTTTCAACAGGTGAGAGACCCCTCCCACACTGAACCTGGGAAACATAAAAACACCATAATGTGTATTACCATCGATTATGAAGCACACGCACGGCACGTGTGTTCACAGTCTGTCCCCTTGAGGGGTCGCAGACTTCGCAGACTTCAGAGTCTGAGGTCTCAGGTTGAACAGTTGAACGGTTTGAATGACTCCCCCCCTGTCGTTTGCTTGTCTGTCTCCCCCCCGGCGGTCGGCAACAACAGTACCGGACGAGCACCGAGATCACGATGAAGCCCAAGCCCACCGCCAGCCAGAGCCTGTCGGAGGCCGGCACGCGGCGGGCCCTCATCTACGGCATCCAGGACGACAACGGCACCGACGTCCAGAACTTCGCGCTGGACCTGACCCCGCCGCCCGACCTGCTGGTGCGCACGTGGCCGGGGAGCAGCGACGGCATGAACGTCCTGGGGATCGTCATCTTCTCCTCCACCATGGGTAGGATGAGTAAACAACCTCCAACCTCCAACCTCCAACCTGTCCCTGTTCCTGTGAAACCTCGCCGTCTTAAGCTGTGGCGGCCTTGAGGCCTTTAGGTTGCCGGGCCTTTGGGCTCAGGAGGGTGTGGTGCATTTTGAGTTGCTAGTATTGCTATTTGCTATTTCCCTGTTGTTTACCCATTTAGCAATCATTTACAGTACATTAAGTTCTGTGTCATTGAGGAAAAGGGTTAGGGGCATCTTGCCCAAGGATGCCTGGAAGTTAGGCTGCGGACATCGCAGGGATCGAACCTAACCACTTCACTCCCCCCCCCCCCCCCCCCCCCCCCAGGTATCATGCTCGGGAGGATGGGCCCCAACGGCAGCGCTCTGGTTAACTTCTGCCAGAGCTTGAACGAGGCTGTCCTGAAAATCGTGGCCATCGTCATCTGGTAACTTCTTGCTCTGATCTTTCTATTTGACCCAAAACTGTTCCAATTAACCGTTCACTTGCTATACAAACTGTGGGAAGTGAGAGTTATGCCACCTGTTGTGTTTAGTGCTGTGTATGTTTCCATCACTGATGACTGAGTAAGGCTGGCGTTTGATAACTCTTTAAAGTGGCAATCTCGAAGATTTCCGCTTCGTTCTCTTTGGCAACATGTCTAAGGCGATAAGCGATAATTGCAGTTGTGTTTTTGTCGTAACTGTGTGACATAAGTCAGTTGGCAGTTGGCCCTGGAAAAAACAGTACGCTTCACACACAGTAGCTCCGTCTACCCTCTCTGGTGGAACTAACACTGCTGACTTCATATTTATTTGTAGTTTATTTTTTTTTATATTTTCAATTTTCAGTCACAGTTTGGTTACGTTTAAGCAACAAAAGTACTTGGATGCATTTAGACAGAGAGCCCCGAAGGCCAACCTCTCCTGTGCGTGTGCGCTAGGTACTTCCCGTTTGGCATCGTGTTCCTGGTGGCGGGCAAGATCCTGGAGATGAGCGACCCGTCGGCGATGGGGAAGAAGCTGGGCTTCTACGCCATCACCGTGGTGTTCGGCCTCATCCTGCACGGCCTCTTCATCCTGCCGGCCATGTACTTCTTCATCACCAAGAAGAGCCCCATCGTCTACATCCGAGGAATCCTGCAGGCGCTGCTCATCGCCCTCGCCACCTCCTCCAGGTCATTCGCATTCACACTCACATTTAATAATTGAGTCATTCAGTCATTTTCAGAAACTTTTATCAATAGCAACTTGCAGACAGAGAATGATCGAAGCGCACAATCAAAATTGGAGTCGCTACAAAAAGTTACAGCGCTGCAAAAGCTAGTCTAGAAAAACTGAACGAAAAAACAGTGCAGAGTAGTTTTAGGAATCAGAAATGCAAGGTTAGTGAAACTTTTTTTTTCTTTAGCTGAACTTAATATACCCTCACATGTTGACTACATTTGTTGTGCTTTACAAGAGAATGGTGCAAATCCAACGAGAGGAATGTGACCTTGGCCTACTACACACACGCGTATCTGTATATTATAATAAATATCAATTCTCTGTGTATTTCCCCAGCTCCGCCACATTGCCTATCACCTTCAAGTGCCTGTTGGAGAACAACCACATCGACCGGCGCATCATCCGCTTCGTGCTGCCGGTGGGCGCCACCATCAACATGGACGGCACGGCGCTGTACGAGGCCGTGGCGGCCATCTTCATCGCCCAGGTCAACAACTACGAGCTGGACTTCGGTCAGATCATCACCATCAGGTCGGTCATGAGTAGATTACCCGTCCCTAGCGGGTGGGTTGGTGGTTGGGCGGGGTGTGTGTGTGTGTGTGTGTGTGTGTGTGTGTGTGTGGTGGGGGGATGCATCCCATCTGAGCTCAAAGCTTATTAACAGACTAAGGATATGATGAGGATTTATGTTCTTTTTTTTACTTCCGGGAAACGCGATCATAATACTGCAGATTGAAATTCGCCCATTTTTGAACAGATGAAATGTTGAAAATAATGATCGACCCCCTCACCACCTCACCCCCTATCCCCCAACACCCCCGAGAGGGGGGAGGACTTTCATCTGCTGTTTGTATTGGACCGCGACCTTTAGTGCTCCACAACAGACCCAACAGTGTGCTGACTGTCCAGTAATCTCTCTATTAAAAGTGCTCCGTGACCTCAATAAAAACCCAACAACACGTCTTTCAGTCACGCCATCAGCCGACCGCCCGGCTGCTCCCCTCACACTGCCCCTGCTGACTGACTGACTGATCGACTGAGTGGCAGACAGACAGATGGGCAAGCAGACACACAGACACACACACACACACACAGACAGGCCGACAGACAGTGGGTTAACGGTGGGTTTGTGTCGACTGTTATGTGTGTTTGTGTTCATGTTTGACGTGTGTTTGTGTCCATGGTTACAGTGTGTCTGTCCATGGTTACGGTGTGTTCGCGTCCGTGGTTACGGTGTGTTTGTGTCCATGGTTGCGGTGTGTTGGCGTCCGTGGTTACGGTGTGTTTGCATCCATGGTTGCGGTGTGTTTGCGTCCGTGGTTACGGTGTGTTGGCGTCCGTGGGTACAGTGTGTTGGCGTCCGTGGTTACGGTGTGTTGGCGTCCGTGGTTACGGTGTGTTGGCGTCCGTGGTTATGGTGTGTTGGCGTCCGTGGTTACAGTGTGTTGGCGTCCGTGGTTACAGTGTGTTGGCGTCCGTGGTTACAGTGTGTTGGCGTCCGTGGTTACAGTGTGTTGGCGTCCGTGGTTACAGTGTGTCTGTCCATGGTTGAGGTGTGTTGGCGTCCATGGTTTGCATGATGTAGCTTGTCTACTGCAGCTTTTAACTCCGTTAAAAAATATCTGAACTAGAAAGTGTCTTGATAAATTGCTTTATTCTGGTCTGCTTCTTGCCCCCCCCCCCCCCAGCATCACGGCCACGGCGGCCAGCATCGGTGCGGCCGGAATTCCACAAGCAGGGCTGGTCACCATGGTGATAGTCCTAACATCCGTCGGCTTGCCAACTGATGACATCACCCTCATTATCGCTGTTGATTGGGCGCTGTGAGTGTTGTCATTTTTATTCTCATGGTCCAAGTTCACCGTTCTCTTGTTCTGATGTGGAGCAGGTCTAATTATAGAAGAATGTAGCCAATTAAAAGTGATTACACACTAGTTATTATGACAATATTAATCATCCAGTATGACCTAACACACTGGGTAAGAGTAAGTGCCGTTTGTTCCACGATATAATTATTATGTGTCTCAATGAGGTCACCTGTCTAGATAAAGGTGGAATTTAAAAAAAACAGTTATGAGAGTGGGTGTGATAGTTGCTAATGATGTCTTTCACCGTAGCGACCGGTTCCGTACCATGGTGAACGTCATGGGGGACGCCCTGGCCACGGGCATCATGGCCCACATCTGCAGGAAGGACTTCATCAAGGAGGGGGACGGGGTGAGTCTAACACCAGGTTTTCACAACCATTTTTGGACAACCATTCAGGTGGACAGTTCAAGTTCTTAAAGGGCAAGTTAACCTTTACAATCACTTTTCCCAGTTGAAAACGATTCTGTTTGGGTCTCACAAAGTATTGAACATTTCTGTGTTATTTTTGGACTTGCTGTCTTCCTCCTGGGTAACACTTCCTGTAACGTTTCCTCCTGCCTCAAAAGTCAAAGGTCGCCTGAGGTTTCTAAATGTCATTTAAATAATTACATTGAAGTTTCCAAATTAATTGTGTGCAATTTTAACCAATGTATCTAATTTATCCAAATCCTTCCATCCTGTCTGTCTGTCTGTCTGTCTGTTTGCGTGCCGATTGGCTGCCCAGGTGCCCCTGATCTGCGAGACCAAGCCCATGTTGAGCGGCGCGCCGCTGGTCTGCCAGAACAACAACGGCGCCTACCGCTCCTCTGCCCTGGGCCTCAGGTCAGAGCTGCTGCCCCCTGAGGTGGCCCGGCTGGTGCAGCTGGAGGAGGGGGTCCGACCCACGCCGGCCCCTCCCGACCGGAGGAAACCCCCCATACCCCCAAGGCACGGGAAGAACAAGGACCACCACAAGGACCACCACAAGGACCACCACAAGGACCACCACAAGGACCACCACAAGGACCAGCACAAGGAGCACTGTGCCATCGACATGAACGGCATTGAGACCAATGTATAGCGTCTGGCGCTAGGGGGTCCTCGGCTCAGACACTGCTAAACACCGCATAGTGTGTGTGTGTGTGGGGGGGGGGTTCAAAGGTTGAGCTCTCTGAGAGGACTTCAGAACATGCAAGGAACCACTTGTGATGTCTTGAAACACGGACAAGGCATCTGCTTAGTGGTGGGATTTAAAAACTTCCTCAAGGCCCACTGACGTTATATTCGGATAAAACAAAACGTGTTCTGCGGTGTTCAAGTCCTTGTGAACTCTCGTACATAGCTGAACATCCGCTCGCCGATTGGTTTCTACTCGACAGTTTTGTAAGCTTTGATCAATCGTAACCGTGGCGTGACTTTTATATGATTTCACTGCATTCCATCGTTGAGTTAAGATACGTCATCGCCACTGTGTCAGAGATATCGGTCGGATAGGGCGGGAAACCGACCCGCGTTTCATCTTGTTCAATATCGCCTTAACACACTGGTGGTGCTACAGTGAAGGTAGCGATGAAGATAACGATGAAGATGATCATGATGAATATTAATATGAATTGATAGTAGATGGTGATGGTGGTGGTGAGGATGATGAAGATGATGATGATGATGAGGAAGATGACTGTAAACATGATGACGGTGATAAAGATAATTCTGATGAATATTAATTGATAGTAGTAGATGGTGATGATGATGATGATGATGATGATGATGATGATGATGATGATGATGATGATGATGATGATGATGATGATGATGACTGTGAAGATAATGATGAAGATAATCATGTATTAGTATTATTTGATAGTAGTCCATGATGATGATGGTTATGATAATGTGATGAAAAGGGGAAGATTCGTATCTGAAACAGATTTAATTATATTTAAATCTGTGATCGGACCATGGCACTTGAACAATTTCTATTTATTATTACTTAATCTATTACTAACTCAGTCTTGTGTTGTCCACATTTGGCCATGTCTCTACCATGTAACTCTTAACTTAGTAACTAGCTGTATCTATTGGCTTACATAATTATAATCGTATTAATATTATCTATTAATATTTAAGGAAAATCTGTCTATATTACCCTCCAGGTTTAACTTTAAGTAATAAAGAGTTAATTCAAGAATAATTTTCTCGTAAAATATGAAGAAGCCCTTATTAAAATTAAAAACCATCTAAAGAAAAACATAACCTTTATAAAAAACAAAACAAAAAAAACATTGTAGTAATTGTGAATAAACTGTAAACAGCCAGATAGATGAATCTATAAATTGTTTGTATCAGAAACATTTTACTGAATAAAAACGGCACATGGCACAGAATTTTACTAGTGAAATAATTTATTGCTGTTGGCGTATAAAGGTGAGCACATGTTGTACATGATGTAAGTGACATAACTCTATTCTATCAGTCTAATAGTGGGAATACTAGAAGTCATAGAAAAATATCTGTGTATCTTCATCTCGTAGCAGTGGAATAAACAGAGTTAGCAGCAAGTTGTAAAGGCCTGTGGTAGTTTAAAGATGCTTTTAGAAATGTCTCAATGAGAACCACTAGATAATGCGTTGAAGCGCCGACACTGTGAAGTAGCGCTGCATCGACGTCTTCTCCACATCGCGCGTGTGTGTGTGTGTGTGTGTGTGTGTGGATGGAGGTATGGATGTGAGCGCTGAGCCGCTCGTATCGATCTACGCCTTTCCAAAGAATACACTTTTGAGTTCTGGTGATTTTCACAACATCCGTATCGTTCCGTCGGCTTCACATTGTTAAATGACATGAAATCAAAATCCTCTAGTAGATGAACGTTACAACGATAAAAAAACAAAAAAAACAAAGCTCTGATAAATGCAGTGGCACTTGTGACCAGCCCTGTACGTCACCACAGGAACAGAAATAAAGAGTTTCCCCCGGTATCCGGCACCAGGGATGTGTCAACCGATCGCTCCAGAACGACGCACCTGAAAGACCTGCCGCCCGGCCTGTGTATGGGCCTTGTTCAGCTAGCGGCCATATTGGCTTTGTGGGAAAATGAACGTTAAAAAAGTACGTTTAACGTGGGAAAATTAAGCTTACATTTAGGTTTACTAATGAGAATTTCATTATCATGAATTATCGTCATTCATATAATATGAATTGCCGAAAAGAAAAGAGCGAGACAAGCATGTATCATTTCACCGATTCCCAAAATATGGAGCTATCAAACCAAAATATGATTAGGATCATTAGGAGGGAAATCGGCCATAATTTACAGGTAAAAGTAAAATAGACTTCCTCTAATGTTAGGTTTAAACCAATATGGCCGCTAGGTGATTAAGACCATGACCTTCTCTTCTTCTCTTCTTCCTTCTCTCATGACTGATAGAAAGACTGATTGTTTGTTCATAAGGTTTTAGAAGGTCTCCTCCTCCTCCTCCCCGGGTCTGAAGGGGGAGGAGTCGGCGCTGCCGGGGCCCAGGTCCAGCTCCTGCAGCTGGGTCAGGAAGGCCAGGGAGCTCTCGCTCACAGAGTCCACCGACAGGCGGTTAGACCTGGGGGGGGAGAGACAGGGTTAGACTGGGGACAGACAGACAGAGGGATGGGGGAGAGAGAGTTGGGGGGGTGGAGAGAGTTAGACCTGGGGGGAGGAGAGAGAGGGTTTGGGGGGCAGGAAGAGTAAGACCTCAGGGAGGAGAGAGAGCGTTAGGGGGGAGAGAGATTTAGACCTGAGGGGAGGAGAGAGAGGGTTCGGGGGGGAGAAAGAGTTAGACCTCAGGGAGGAGAGAGAGTGTTAGGGGGGAGAGAGAGTTAGACCCGTGGGGAGGAGAGAGAGGGTTCGGGGGGAGAGAGATTTAGACCTGGGGGGAGGAGAGAGAGGGTTAGGGGGGGAGAGAGAGTTAGACTTGGGGGAGGAGAGAAGGAAAGGGGGGCAGGGGGGGTGGCTTGGTGTGTTGACAGACAACAGACTACGAAAGCTGGACAAAACAGTTGAACAGCTGTGGTTGTATTGTGTGTGTGTGTGTGTGTGTGTGTGTGTGTGTGTGTGTCTGTGTGTGTAACGACTGTATTGCAACATCGCCCACCGAGTCTGCAACAGAAAGACTGACCAGAGGGGATTCACGAGGACAGATTCACAGAATAGACAAAACAAATCAGTTCAGAGAAATATGAAAACAATGAAAAACACTTTAGCAGACGTTCGGTTCAGGGAAAGTCTTTAGAGAACAAAGGAAACACGGCAGATATATGCCCAGCTGAAAGAGACTGCGTCATCTCCAGCCCACTTGCTCGGAGCGCACAATGCGGCTGTAATGCTGAAGTGGAGGAACCGGAGGTGATTGACAGCCAAACAACCCCTCAAACACGTGAGATGGTGGTGCACAAAAACAAGCGAACCACACGAACGCACGCGACATTTGTCAATTCACTGATTGTGTCGGGGGGGTGGGGGCTATTTACTATGGAGTTTTGTTTTTGGTTCGGTACTGTAAAAGAAGCAGGGAATGAACGAACCCTTGAGCGTGTTGTTGTATCTGCTGTCTTCTGTTAGCTTGGCAGACCTTGCTCGCAGGGACAGGTCCCAACAGTCCAAACATTTTCTTTATTAAACCTTTATATAACCAGGTGACAAGATCTCCTTTTCAAGGATGCCCAGGCCAAGAGAGTGTTACAAACAACAAGCAAACATTTAGCAACTCACAGAATCAGATGCCTAAACAGACGGACAGGAGGAAAGAAATCTAACTAAGGAAGCAATTACAGTTTCCAACTGAATTTGCCTCTGAACACCTTCACTGTGTGTGCGTGCGTGCATGTGTGTGTGTGTGTGTGAGTGCCCATGCATGGAGAGTTCATCCCTTCACCCATGCATCCTCCCTGGGTCCTACCTGAGGAAGATGCCCTTGAGGTTGGGCGTCCCCTGGAAGGCGGAGGGGGGGACGCTGGAGATGCGGTTGCTGGCCAGGTGGAGGTACTCCAGGGACTCTGGCAGGTCCGACGGGACGTGGGACAGCTGGTTCCCCGACAGATCCAGCGTCTGAAACAACGAGGAGGCGCGCGTCAAAACACACAACTCACCTCCGTTTCTGACGTCCCGGCAAAACAAGAGGTTTTCTTTGTGCACTTGCTGTGATCACGTTGTACTTGAAATCGGTCTTGAATCCATCGAAATGGAACTGCTGCAGCATTGCTTCATACACGACGCGTTGTGACTAAGTCACAGTGGGGATCCGGCTGGGAGTCTCCTTACACCCTAACCACTAGACCGTCCATGTAACGGTGGGTGTCATTAATGACATGTTTCCAAAATACTAAGTCAGTGTAAGTCACACTGCAAGTCATTTCAGATGAACCACGTTTTACTGAATGACTACAGGTGCGTTCTTTCATGAGACGCGTCAAGACACCGTGCGCGATCCTGACCCTGACCCTGACCCTGACCCTGAACCTAACCCTGACCCTAACCCTGACCCTGACCCTAACCCTGACCCTAACCCTAACCCTGACCCTGACCCTAACCCTAACCCTGACCCTAACCCTGACCCTGACCCTGAACCTGACCCGAAAGACCGCCAGAGGAGCACCTCTCCCTACAGCGTCCGCCTCACCGTCAGAGAGCCCAGCTCCATCCAGGCCCCCTGGTAGATGGAGTTGAGCTTCAGCTGGTTGTTGCTCAGGTTGATCTCCTTCAGGTTGTCCATGCCGGCCAGCGCCCCGTCGGGAATGGAGTTGAGCCGGTTGTCCTTCACCCGGAGCGTCAGCAGGCTGCGCGGCAGGCCCAGCGGCACCGCCTGCAGCAAGTTGCCCGACAGGTCCAGCGTCTCCAACGTCCGCAGCTTGCGGAAGGCGTCGCGGTGCAGCCGGCTGCTGGTCAGCCGGTTGTAGCTGAGGTTGAGCTCCGTCAGCGTGTAGAGCGCCACCAGGTCGTTGCGGCCGATCTCGGAGATGGCGTTGTGCAGGATCATGAGGGTCTTGGCGCGGCGCGGCAGGCCCCTGGGGACGCGCTCCAGCAGGTTGTTGTACATGTGGATGGTGTGCAGCTTCTTCAGACCCTGTGCCGAGAAAACATAAAAAGCAAAAAGTAACAATGGTTGTCGGCGGCGGTGGCGTCGGCGGTGGTGGTGGTGGCGGCCTGCGTTTTTTCCTGGGGTTCAATCTCCTGTATTCTACCCTTCTCTCTCGCTGTCCTCCCATTTCAATAGGGTTAGGGTTCCTTTCTTATAAAAGGTTTATAAGAACATAAAGTCACTTAATGTAGGAACTAGTCCACCCAATCCTTGTTGCACTGATATTTTAAGGCAAGTGGTTGCCAAGTGGTGATTTTAGGATTCACTGTGTGTCCCCTTGTCTAAATGTAAGGGGTATGTGGACAGTGGTAGGGGTGGTGGGACAGTCCTGTCCCCTTGTCTAAATGTAAGGGGTATGTGGACAGTGGTAGGGGGGGGCGGGACAGTCCTGTCCCCTTGTCTAAATGTAAGGGGTATGTGGACAGTGGTAGGGGGGGTGGGACAGTCCTGTCCCCTTGTCTAAATGTAAGGGGTGTGTGGACAGTGGTAGGGGTGGTGGGACAGTCCTGTCCCCTTGTCTAAATGTAAGGGGTGTGTGGACAGTGGTAGGGGTGGCGGGACGGCCCGGGCGCCCAAAAAAACATATCATTTTCAAATCCCAATGTTGACAGCTATGGGCAGTGGTGGCGGTGGCGGTGGCGGTGGCGGCGGCGGTGGCGGCGGTGGTACCTGGAAAGCTGTGGGGTGAATGGAGCGGGAGCGCAGCCGGTTGTTGTGCAGCAGCAGGTACTCCAG
>JAOPHQ010004306.1:0-70000 GCA_030340625.1 Merluccius polli | reverse complement strand
ACAACATGACATGGGGACATGCACGGGTAAGAGACAGACAGACAGAGAGAGAGCGAGAGAGAGAGAGAGAGCGAGAGACAGAGAGAGAGAGAGAGAGACAGAGAGAGAGAGACAGAGGGGGAGTGAGAGAGAGAGAGAGAGAAGAGAGAGAGAGAGAGAGAGAGAGAGAGAGGGGGCGAGAGACCTGTAGGGAGAGCTGCCGGGTGTCCACAGAGATCTCCTCGGGGAACAGGGTGAGGTCAACACCGGCGCAGTCCACCACACCGTCCACCTTGCAGCTGCACTCCGGTGGACAGACCACCGTCGACGCCGTCGCCACGGCGACCGCCTCCTTCTCCACCTCCTCCTCCCACACCTCCTCCTCCCACACCTCCTCCATCTCCTCCTCCGCCAGAGGGGCCTGGCCCCCGACAAACACCCAGGCCAAGAGCAGCACGCTCAGGGCTCGCAAGACGGAGCGCTTGGCCCCTCCCAACATGTCCCGGTGGTTGCAGATCCAAGGCTGTTGCGCAATAAGCTGAGAACAGAACATGGAAAATAAAACAGAACGTAGCGCATAAAGTATAAAACATACAACATCAAAATAAAACATACAACATCAAAATAAAACATACAACATACAACATACAACACTGAAACAGAATATAGAAACAGAACATAGAAGCAGAACAAAACATCAAAAATCAATGATAAAACATGAAACGTGAAACATGAAACATGAAATATGAAGAAAAAAAATGAAACATGAAACATAAAACATGAAACAGAATACAGAAAGCTGAAAACCTCTGAAGAGGGATCAGTCGATGGTTGAAAGCGCTGTGCCGCTGTTTAATTTCTAAGCGCATCTCCAGACCCATAACACACTCTGTTTATTCTAACGTTTCTTCAGCTCCTTCCTGAGTTCATATTCGGATAAACAGTTAACAGCTGAAGCTTATATCCACCATCAACAAATTAAACAGCGACTTCCGATACATAAATATAGGTATTAACACTAGATATTTACTATTTAGTCATAGCAGACGCTTAGAGTGATTTAGAGTGAGTTCAGATACAGGTGAGGGAGGGTGGGGGTCAGGGGTCGTCTTGCTGTGCGCGAGGGGCGAAAGGTCGGAGGGTCGGCCGCCGTCCGGCCGGAAAAGAACGGATGTACGAACGGCGTGTACCGTGTAGCGTCGCCGTCGCACCGCCGCGCGTCATCGCCATAGAAACGTCGGCACTGTCACCTTTCTGTCGGTAATAAATTAATCAGTGACGAGTGTGCGCGTGTGCGTGTGTGTGCGTGTGTGTGTGTGTGTGTTCTAGCAGCACACGCACACACAATCAAGCGTTGTTAAAAAATAAATAGCGTGCAATATAAAGCTGATTAATATGTTTCCTCTCAGACAGGTATGAGGACGGTGTTGGTGTTGGGAGGCCGCTGGGATCAGCACTCTGCACAACGCGGAGCAGATCCTCCACCTCTCAGAGATCCTCCACCTCTCAGCGTCTCAGTGTTGATATGGACGCACTCCAAATGGGCACTCAGTCAGCGCTCACAACAACAAACCTTTAAAAGCTCTCAGGAGCCGTCGCACACGAGTGGTGTTCCTCCCCCACCGAGACCAAGGTCATGCACAGCAGCCAGGAGACAACCGGCAGTCACCGGGCATTAACACTGCCAGGGTTAGCGGTGCCATTCCCACTGCTAGAGCAAGGCATTAACACTGCCAGGGTTATGGGGTTCATACCCACTGGTAGAGCAAGGCATTAACACTGCCAGGGTTATGGGGTTCGTACCCACTGGTAGAGCAAGGCATTAACACTGCCAGGGTTATGGGGTTCGTACCCACTGGTAGAGCAAGGCATTACCACTGCCAGGGTTAGCGGTGCCATTCCCACTGGTAGAGCAAGGCATTAACACTGCCAGGGTTATGGGGTTCGTACCCACTGGCAGAGCAAGGCATTAACACTGCCAGGGTTAGCGGTGCCATTCCCACTGGTAGAGCAAGGCATTAACACTGCCAGGGTTATGGGGTTCATACCCACTGGTAGAGCAAGGCATTAACACTGCCAGGGTTAGCGGTTCCATTCCCACTGGTAGAGCAAGGCACTAACACTGCCAGGGTTAGCGGTGCCATTCCCACTGCTAGAGCAAAGCATTAACACTGCCAGGGTTAGTGGTGCCATTCCCACTGGTAGAGCAAGGCACTAACACTGCCAGGGTTATGGGGTTCATACCCACTGGTAGAGCAAGGCATTAACACTGCCAGGGTTATGGGGTTCATACCCACTGGTAGAGCAAGGCATTAACACTGCCAGGGTTAGCGGTGCCATTCCCACTGGTAGAGCAAGGCATTAACACAGCCAGGGTTAGGGGTTTGATTCCCACTGGTAGAGCAAGGCATTAACACTGCCAGGGTTATGGGGTTCATATAGTAGAGCAAGGCATTAAACACTGCCAGGGTTAGCGGTGCCATTCCCACTGGCAGAGCAAGGCATTAACACTGCCAGGGTTAGTGGTCCCATTCTCACTGGTATAGCAAGGCATTAACACAGCCAGGGTTAGGGGTTTGATTCCCACTGGTAGAGCAAGGTACTAACACTGCCAGGGTTATGAGGTTTATACCCACTGGCATAGCAAGGCATTACCACTGCCAGGGTTAGTGGTCCCATTCCCACTGGCATAGCAAGGCATTAACACTGTGTTGTAGTTGTATAAAAATGTCCACCTAATAGCATTGTATGTTTTTTCAACCAGGCGGCGCATCAGGTAAACACAAGGCCATGAGGCTTCAGTACAGAACATGTGTCCAGACTCAAAGACGCACACGCACACGTGCACGCATGCAACAGCACACACACACACACACACACACACACACACACACACACACACACACACACACACACACAATATGCAATACTAATACAACACACATACACATAGAAGCACATGCATACCCACATACACGTGTGTGTGTGTGTGTGTGTGTGTGTGTGTGTGTGTGTGTGTGTGTGTGTGTGTGTGTGCGTGCATGCAATGCTTTTTTTAAAAACAACTATTTTCTTTTTTTAAATGCCACACAGCCACACTCTCTAGACTATAATAACTTCCAGGGGTTGGTTCTGCAACTTTCTAAAATACTTGCTGCAAGACTAACAAACAATAACACACACACACACACACACACACACACACACACACCACTGAGGACTCCCATGTCTAACATATGCTACACTAACAATGTCAAGCAGGAGTTATGGACATTATACGCTCACTAACCACACGCTACAGCCTGCGTTACCAAGTCATTCACAATGTTAACATCATCATCTTATTATTAGTATTATTAGTATTATTAGTATTATTAGCATTTGATGACTTACAGTGAAGTTTTTTGCTGAGATTCAGTATTGTGGAGGCTACTGTCCCAACGTAGACTGTCCCATAGCAGGATACAGACACCAGCCAGATGTGGAAGACAGTGGGAGTGGGAGAGGGAGGTTCGGAAAGAGAAAGGAAAGCAAGAGGGGGAGAAGAGAGAGAGAGAGAGAGAGAGAGAGAGAGAGAGAGAGAGAGGAGAGAGAGAGAGAGAGAGGGGGGGGGGGGGGGAGAGGGAGAGAAGGAGAGAGAGAGAGGGGGGGGGGGGGGGGGGAGAAGGAGAGAGAGAGGGGGGGGGGGGAAGGAGAGGGAGAGAGGGGGAGAGAGAGGGGGAGGCAAGGGAGAGGGAGAGAGAGAGAGAGAGAGAGAGAGAGAGAGAGAGAGAGAGAGAGAGGAGAGAGAGAGAGAGAGAGAGAGAGAGGGAGTGAGGGGGAGAGAGAGAGAGGGAGTGACAGAGAGAGAGAGAGAGAGAGAGAGAGAGAGAGGGAGGGAGGGAGAGAGGGAGGGAGAAGCTTGGCCCTGAACGGAAGCCAAAGGCCCAAATTCTCTCCTTTTTTTCCCCCTGTGTTATTTTTTCCTCCCTCAGGGTTTGGTTTTTCCACTCTATTGGAGTATGGAAATGCGATAATTTGGTGTAGTAGTGATTGCTTTATTTATACCCGATACAAGTCCACAACTTTCCCTCTGGAACCAACCCCCGGGTCTTCCAGCTCGACGGAGAGGTTCAGCCGAGCAGGAGTTTGTCTTCGTGGATGCTTTGAAACCGCAGAGCTGCTGAATCACAACGCCTGAATGTTATGTTCAGCACTGCCCGAAAGGTCGGGGGAATTCCTTCCAGAAACACAAACCACAGTTGGGTTCTGATTTGACCCGGCTAATGCCAAAAGGCAAGAGTTATAACGACACCGGCAAATAGTTTAGCCTCCGTCTGAGCCGACCGGTTGGCGAGAAGATCCAAAGTTTTAGGATGAAGGCCAGACAAATATTTCAAGGAGGAAGAGGAGGAAGAGGAGGAAAGGCCAGCTAAACCGGAGCAACAACGGACATGACCTAATGCCTCACATGTTGCAGCATTATTTCAGGGTTTATGAGTTGTTGATCCGAGCCTGACTCCCACCTGGAGTACAGTGCGTTACTACAATAAGTCACCACCGTATGGAGATCAGGTCCTTGTTGTGTTGCGGGCGATCTCCCAAAAAACTCTATTTAAAATGTGTATAAATATATATAAGGTCCATTGGACTAATAATAAAATATAATATTTATTTTCAACAATTAAATAATTAGATAATAGTCTAATATTTAAAAGACACAATAATTTATTAATTTTGTTTAAGTTAGTCTTAAAAAGGTTCACCTCTTTTTCATGGTATCACCGCTTGTCTTTCCTATTCTTTTTCCTTTCCGTATAATAATAATAATAATAATAATAATAATGTTTCTACCTCTAAAGTGCTTCCTATGCTCTCCACTCTGGTCACCTCTGGTTGTTTTATACTAGGTTGTGCAGAACCTTCTTTTCTCACTTGTTTGTAGCCGATACTATTTATATAGCTTTGCATGTGTTGATTGTTCCCAACCTCAGAGAGAGAGAGAGAGAGAGAGAGAGAGAGAGAGAGAGAGAGAGAGAGAGAGACAGTCACACTGACTAACCTACACCACCTCAGCCATTGAGAAGAGAAGGTGTGAGCGGAGAACAGAGAGATAAACAGGTCTGGGTCGGAGCTCAGAGCTCATTAGCAGATTGACAACGGCGTTTCTCGCCATCGTCTGCTCTTCCCACTGTTCAGAAAACGACAGAGAAAACTACAGCGTGGCAGTCTGGAGGTCTGCACTCCTCCTGGAAGCGCATCTGAACGAGCCGACGGACTCGGTGCCAGAGATACGAGTCACACCGCAGCACCGCTGTCAACAGCTGGACGCAGCGGGATGTTTTTAGAGCGCTTTATTGTCGCTACAGAAACCGTCTCCAAGGGCTTCACAGACCAACATCAGACAAGAACCTCTAAACTTTTCAAGGGATTAAAAAGGTCAGAGAACCAAGTGGGGAAAGAAAGACATGAATCACAGCAAATAATCCCATCAACATTTCAAATAAATGCCATCCGTACGGTGCAGTTAGAAATTGTATTTATTTAAACAACTTATTTAGTAGAAATCCCTAAGAGACAACAGAGACAGGAGAACTAATGGGGTTATGGTCATTTTTTTCCTATCGAGTACCAAAGAGTTATGGCGGAAATCATAGTCGTAGTCGTACACTCTCACTAGGTGTGAGAACAGGCACTTGGATACAATTAATTCTAAAATGATTGCAGAAACATTTACCACACACACACACACACACGATCATATGTCTTCATCTTAGCAATAACGTTCATATGACATTGACATGATCGTACAAACATTTCAGATCAAAGCCCTAGAAGGAAACTAAAAGAAACAACCTAAGTTTTAGTATATCTCGTAGGTCGGAAACGCACTATGTCAGTATCTAGTCGTGTGTTACGGTGGCCAGGTACACACGAAGACTTGGGGAGGACTTTTCGCGCCATCCCTCCACGTCTCCCACGGCCTTCAAAGACATGTGGGACCTCGACATGGAGACCTGCTGGATCAGAGGGACAGTGTGTGTAGTTATGAAGTAGTTAAAGACCGCAGCCAGTGCAGTGTTGTGAAGTGTCCCGGTCGGTTGACGTGCATCGTGGGTCTTCTGGTCGAGCGGAGAGAAGAGGTCAACTCCACCAGCCGCCGCCTAGAGCTTGGCTTGGCCCGGCTTGAGCTGCAGGGACTGAAGTTTCATGGCCAGGCCCATGTTCCCAGTGATCTTCAGCTTGCCCTGGAAGAACGCCTGCGGGAAACCACACAGGCAGAGAAGGAAACAAATGGTGATTCTGTCTTCATCGCGGTTTCCCACGCTTGTTCATGCCGTGACCCACCTCCGAGGTACTTTTTGTGCCACAAAATAGGTGACGCGTCCTCATTACCACACTGGAAGAACTGAGCTGATTAGCGTATCGCTATGTTTCTTGTTCTTCAATACAGTATTTTACTTTCAGACGTGACAAAAGCTGTGTATAAGCTGAGCCCTATATGCTGAACATTAGCAAACTGATTGGCGCTAATGGTCAAGCTAACAGCTAGCACTGCACGCCAACGTGCTAATGGATAGTACGCTAACGTGCTAGCATGATCTGACCTCTGAACTCTCCCTTTGCATTGAAAAGCCTTTTCAATGTATTCCTATGGGGAAATCCTAACTTACACACTCAAATGTAATTGTTTTGTTTACATAAAAAGCTATGAGGTGTAAATGAGAACACAACAACCCAATCTAAAATCAGCTCCGTGGACTGCAGTTAAGAGTGGAGATTAACCTCACACACACACACACGCACACACACTGCTCTTACTGCGAAAGGAATTTGGAAAACAAAAAGAAAAGGCCATGATTTTCCACCCTAGTGTTGGAAAATGAAATATTAGCCACAAACCTTGGAGAGTTCCCAACCCTTCCCTTGTGACTTATTAAGTGAGAAACAGAAATATCAGTTGGTAGTGCTGAGGACAAGTTTAAGATAACAGAACACCACACTGAATGGAGAGTGTGTTAATACTACTACTACAATGTATGCCTTATCATAATAAAGTCTTTTATTATTTAAAACCATTTCTTTCTATGTAGCTCAACTGGTAGAGCATTGCATTAACACTGCCAGGGTTAGGGGTTCAAATCCAACGCTAAGAAACGCCTGCCCTAGGGTGCAAACGTGTACCAAGTAGTGTAAACAAGCACTCATCAAGCAAACCATAAAAGATTACAATAATATTGTGATCGAAAATCGTTTTGTAGTCCACTGCAGGTGAACAAGTGAGAGATCAGAGCTAGAAATATGTCTCTCCCTAAGCAGAGGTTAAAGTCACTGTCGCCCCGTTGGTGAAGAACACATGAATGGCGTTTATGGTCGTCGTTTTGCCGCGACCATGCTGTGGACGTGGAGTTCACGCCCCAAGCCTGCGCAGCTTCAAACTTTCAGGAGGTGCGCGACACGCAACAAATCACTGTATGAAGTGTGCGCATGGGCCATGAATGATTTCACAACTTTTGGTTTAAGTCTGGCTCGCGCAGATCACGCACCGCGACAATAAATTAGGCTTTACAGCCAGGTGGTCCGGTTCAAAACACCCCGTCCCCGACACATTGTTCTCTTCCAGTTGGGCTGACCGTAAGCATGCATCTGATCGCACGCAACCAGAGATCACAAAAGGTTTCCGCACACTTATTTACACAAACGAAAACAAAAAAGTTTTGGTTTCATTAAACACGCGTTAACATCCAACTCTTTAGCTGACAACGGACACATCTGGTTAAGTTCATTTGAGGCCGTGACGCCAGTCGTTTATGACCGTATACATTACACTGCTGAGCCAACGAACGCTACAACGCGAGATAGAAAGTGTGTTCGCTCCCAATTTGTCAAGTTTTTGCGGTCAGGCCCAGTCACTCTATCCAACAATGGGAGGACAACAGAAATGGCAGAATGTTTTGTGGGTTGAGGGGTTGTAGTCGTCGACTTCAGATGCATCTGCGCCAGAGACACAAGGGGAGAGCAGGAGAATGTGGCTCCGATATTATGGTTTTTTTCCGCTGGGTCGGATTCCAGAAAGATCTGACTCAGCAGTTCATAGTGTAGAGCAAACAAAAGCCAAAATATTACTGAATTGCCAAAATGCTGTTTTTTCCCCAAACCACTGTTACATCTGTCATTCCTCGTTCTATAAACGTCCACATCATCACAGTATCAAAGTGACTGGAACAGAGCTTGGGAAGGTTTTGAATACAAGTTTTACAATAGAGTATAGGAGCCATATAGTAGTAATAAAAGTCACAGTCCTGGTTAATAGGTTGCCCTTACAGTGTACCCTGTTTTACAATTAAAATAAAATACAATCCATTTTTTTAATATCCTGACGGATTTATTATTTAGATTGTGTACTGTTGTATCACAGATCATCTTCACATTAATCAGTAAACAGAAGCCCGCCTGATGGTTTACTTCTGATCAGCAGAAGTAAATGATCAGGTCCACATCGTCCAATCAGAACGGTTGTAGATACCCAATCAGGAACAGAACTCACCGACTGGGGGTTGATCTTCCCCGTCATCAGGGACAGCAGGTCGGCATCAGACATGGAGATGATGCAGTCTGCCTTCTTATCTGGAAGAAAACAGAGACATGGGGTCAACCATGCGGATGGTTCTTGCCAAACTACTGGGTCAGGCTTAAAGGAAATGGCTGACAATCACAGGTAGCACACAGGAGACGTTGGCCTTCTGGGCTTCCTGCCAAAAAGCCCTTTCTTCTAGAAAGGCTTTAGGAAGTCAGGTGAAGAAGTATAACGATTTAAGACTATAAAACTGGTATGATGATACATACCATTCAAAGACAAACAAAATGTAATTATTGCCCAAACCAAGTTTCAGGGAAAGTCTTTTGGGCTAGGGTGTATGAGCCAAAAGGTACTGGGTAAAATCCTCTAACCCCCTGTTCCTTAATGACCTGTCTCTGTATTCACTGTCTAACCCCTACCTGCTCCTTAACGACCTGTCTCTGTATTCACTGTCTAACCCCTACCTGTTCCTTAATGGCCTGTCTCTGTATTCACTGTCTAACCCCTACCTGTTCCTTAATGACCTGTCTCTGTATTCACTGTCTAACCCCTACCTGCTCCTTAATGACCCGTCTCTGTATTCACTGTCTAACCCCTACCTGCTCCTTAATGACCTGTCTCTGTATTCACTGTCTAACCCCTACCTGCTCCTTAATGACCTGTCTCTGTATCCACTGTCTAACCCCTACCTGCTCCTTAATGACCTGTCTCTGTATTCACTGTCTAACCCCTACCTGCTCCTTAATGACCTGTCTCTATATTCATTGTCTAACCCCTATCTGCTCCTTAATGACCTGTCTCTGTATTCACTGTCTAACCCCTACCTGCTCCTTAATGACCTGTCTCTGTATTCACTGTCTAACCCCTACCTGTTCCTTAATGGCCTGTCTCTGTATATAACATAAGTAGTCGAATATCAAACCAAAGAAACATATTCTCACAACTAAATAATGTGGACCTAATTAATTCAAATGGATAGTATAATGGGTGTTCGACTCCCA
Organism: Merluccius polli; assembly: GCA_030340625.1. NCBI lineage: Eukaryota > Metazoa > Chordata > Actinopteri > Gadiformes > Merlucciidae > Merluccius > Merluccius polli. The sequence goes on along the minus strand of JAOPHQ010004306.1, from coordinate 60,460 downwards.
TACAAAAGGTACAGGGTTCGATTCCCAACGTCCACAGACTCCTTCTCCTAAATGACATGCATCTGAATTTAGATAAAAGCATCTGCTGAAATGACTAAATAGTGAATAGCATTCAGTAGAAGTTATGACCTGTCTGGGGCGGTTTCCCTCTCTTACCGGTGTCGTTGTGGACACAGCCGGTTCCGTTCTTCACGTCCACGTACCAGGTCCCCTCCTTCCCGTCAGGCCCGTCTTTTACTTTGAAGGCGAAAACACCTCCTATCTTTTTGACAAAGCTCGCTCCTTCCTGTCCGGTCAACACAGGAGGGGAAAACCTTGTTTACACTAAACTGACACATTGATAGAAACATGAGTCAAGATGACATGTCACTCTTGGAGTATCCAAGAGTGACATCTAATTTGCTTTATCAATAGTATATTGAAACTAATACAATTGATTTAATACCAATATTTACCCAGAGCATTATTTTACCCATTGATTTCTTTTAACCAAAAAAACATTTTACAATGCGTTAGCCCACTTTTTATTTCCATGTTCACCTAATTTACCTTTCTGATTAATCAAGCAGGCCTAAAAAGACTGGTGTAGCAATTATTCAAATAATTTCTCAATTTAACAATAAAAGCTATTAGAATATACTAAAAATGCTAAAACTCAATTCAATCCCCTTTGGCAAAAAACAGCACAGACCCTATGTACATGGATCTCTGCAGAGGTACAAACAGTAGAAAAACAAACCATTATTATTATTACATTCTGAAATTATCTTCATCCAAGCAGAAACCTTGGCAACTGCAATCTGAACAGAACCATTTTTTTTAAATACATGTTTGGCTGGAATTTACAACAACAACACACACAACTGCAAGGTTAAGACTCCTGTTCTCTGAAAGAGCATTTATGATGGATTTTTATCAGCACTGATACTTAGAGAGACAAAGCAATTCAAGACGGACCAAGAAGGCAGTCTCAATATTTCAGTTAGCAATTATAAAACAAGGTCCTGGGATTCTTCTCTATGACAGACATGGCTTTTAAGGTAATGCGTTGAAGAAATGTATACAAATCGAACATTTATTTGAAGCCTGGCTGCTGTTGTCAGGAGTTAGGATTTACTCAAAGTATATGGAGTCCTCTGGTGCTTACTTAAATGATGGTTTACTTTCCTGTATATCCTTACCCTGGTCCTTAACCACACCAAACCCTGACCCCAACCCTGGTCCTTAACCACACCAAACCCTGACCTCAACCCTGGTCCTTAACCACACCAAACCCTGACCTCAACCCTGGTCCTTAACCACACCAAACCCTGACCCCAACCCTGGTCCTTAACCACACCAAACCCTGACCTTAACCCTGGTCCTTAACCACACCAAACCCTGACCTTAACCCTGGTCCTTAACCACACCAACCCTGACCCAAACCCTGGCCCTTAACCACACCACACCACACCCTGACCCCAACCCTGGTCCTTAACCACACCAAACCCTGACCTCAACCCTGGTCCTTAACCACATCAAACCCTGACCTCAACCCAGACATTCACCACACCAAACCCTGACCTCAACCCTGGTCCTTAACCACACCAAACCCTAACCCCAACCCTGGTCCTTAACCACACCAAACCCTGACCTCAACCCTGGTCCTTAACCACACCAAACCCTGACCTCAACCCTGGTCCTTAACCACACCAAACCCTGACCCCAACCCTGGTCCTTAACCACACCAAACCCTGACCTCAACCCTGGTCCTTAACCACACCAAACCCTGACCTTAACCACGCTAATCTCAACCATATTGAACCTAACACCTGAACATAAGCATCCTTAACCTAACTCCTAATCATAACCATTTGTGACCTAAAACATAAACATGTCTGACCTAAACTCAACCACCATCATAATCAACAATCTCTGACCTGAAACTTAAACATCGCAAACTAATCCTGAACTTAATCATCCTTATTACAATACCTCAACACCGTGGGAATTAAGTGTTTCGGTTCAACCCTCGTCTTTGAGTCCAGTTAACCCGAAGACAGGCCAGGGTGGGGTGGGGTCTGTGGCGGTAATGAATGATCACTATAGACCAGGCGTCCCCAAACTACGGCCCGTGGGCCGGATACGGCCCGCCTCCACATTTGGCCCGGCCCCCTGAACAATACCAGAGACGCATTATGATTTGTATTTTTTATTTTTTTCAGTCTGGCCACGCGAACCCTAGACTCAGGCCCGGCTCTACCTAATTTAGCGCCCTAGGCGAGATTACTCTCTGGCAGGACGGTCGACGGGGGCGCGCGATCATAACACACCCCCGGACCTACGACCCGACGGGGGGGGGGGGGGGGGGGGGGGGGGGGGGGGGGGGCGGGGTGCGCTTGTGTTATTTATTTCATTAATAGTGTTATTATTTATTTCCTGACTTTTTTTTCTGTGAAGATCCCGGAAAGGGTTATTAATATTTGGTTATGTGTGGCTTTCTGGAAAACAATAAATGTTTACGTTTAGGCACCCCTGCGATCGTCACACTTTCTCTGTTACAAACTGACCCCGGCCCCCATCAGAGAAGGGACAAGTTATGTGGCCCTCACAGGAAAAAGTTTGGGGACCCCTGCTACAGACTATAAACACTGCATCACCTCCTGCAGCTTCTTGTTGATCTCCTGGAAGACGGCGTGAGACTTAAAGCCCTCCAGGCCATCGCTGGCGCTGGTGGCCACCGCCTGGATACCCCGCCTGGTACAGTGACACGTCCAACCGCACACAGCCCGAAGACATGGTAAGGGGGGGGGGGGGGGGGGGCAAAGGTGGAGAGGTGTGGGGGGGGGGGGGGAGGAGAGGTATAGGGGGGGTGGGGGCAGAGGTACAGGGGGGGGGGGATGTATAGGGGGGGGGGGCAAAGGTACACACCAGTGCAGCAGGTCACAGTGTCAATGATTACCCAAGAAAAACAAAATGTGGCTTTTTAAAACAAAATACTGAGGAATCATGTTTGCTCGTTTCATCTGTCGACATGGCGGCCCATGTCGGTATCGGCATTGCCTCTTCCAGCAGTACAAAGCGGTGTAAATGTGCGGTTATTCACCTATAGTTCATCTGTTATGCAATCTACACAAAGCCTTATCTCGTCTACCCTATGGCCGACAGATTAACACATACTGTTAACCACATGACCGATGGGATCAAAGTATGTTCATATAACAAAGCGGTGGGCCTGCACCATATGCACCATAGCGGTCCGTATCTAAACCTCTCATCAAAATATGAAAATCATCATCGATATCAATTTATCAATTCATCACTTCATCAATGTATCGCCATTGACCTGAGACGTCATTGCACGGCGACACGGTGCCAGCGGACAGCTGATGATAACACAGCGTAGATCATTAGATATACTTTAGGCTTACAAGTACTTCATAGTTTAATTGTAATATATTTTTGCATTTCAACTCGGTCTGTGGGGGGGGTGGGGGAGACCCGATGACGTCCCTCGCGGAATAACCCAAGGACAAGATCGATTATTAGGCGATCGGAAATGTGATTACATAATTGAACCGACTCTCACCTTGGGTTGTGTACTTCTGGCATTTTCTGTCAACTTTAACCAATCTGTAGGAAACAAAATGAAGGAACAGTGTGTGCGTTTGTGTGTGTGTGAGAGGTGCAGTCCCGGCGGCGGTGTCAGACACTTCCTGGTTGGACGGCCAGTCGATCCCAGAGCAGCACTGCTGTCCAGACCAGACGGATCGATGGCAGAGACACTGATCGCCTGTGTGTGTGTTTACCGCAGACAAAATCTAAAGGGAATTAAAGCGATTCAAATAATTGTGTCAAACGATTACGCATTATGCATTCAACGTGTGTCGCTGTTTTTGTCATTAGTATTAATATTTTTTGTAAATGTTATATGTATTTGTTTATTTGGTTTGTATCAGTTGCCTTCGTGTTATTCTTATTGGAATATGCTTATTTACTTGACAATATCTAGTCTTTTGACGTTTACCTTATGTTTAAAGGGAATTAAAGCCATCCAAATCATTTTGTCAAACGATTACGCATGCATTCAACGTATGTCGCTGTTTTTGTCATTAGTGTTAATATGTGTTGTAGGCCTACATGTAAATTATATTTATTTGTTTGTTTGGTTTGTATCAGTTGCTTTCATGTTATTCTTATTGGAATAGGCCCTATGCTTATTTACTTACATTTTATTGTATTAACATTTCCCACTATCCCCAGAGATTATTTATTGTATTTCCCTTTAAACATGTCCATTGAACCACGGCCTAATTGAACTGCTGAAATGATTATCGTCCACATTTTTTAAATCAGATATAGTAATATTCACAACACAATGTAATCATAAACCCATACACCCTGTCTGGCCAGTGGCACGCAGCAGCATTGTTGTTGTCGCTTTTAATGGAGGTGCTGACCTGTTGTCTGTCCAGGGTGGGGGGGGTTAATGAATAGGGAGGTTTGACCTCTGACCTCTCTCTGATTGATGCCAGGCGCTGCAACATAACAATGACCCGCTGCTCGGGACGTGCAGCCGTCATCATGGATGTATAATAACAAGCAAGGCTGTCTGCAGTGGTGGTGGTGGTTTGAGGTGGTGGTGGTGATTATTGTAGGGGTGGTGGTGATTGTAAGGGGGTTGGAGGTGGTGGTGGTGGTGGTGATTGTAGGGGGGGTGGAGGTGGTGGTGGTGGTGATTGTAGGGGGGTTGGAGGTGACGGTGGTTATTGTAGGGGGGTTGGAGGTGACGGTGGTGATTGTAGGGCTGTTGGAGGTGGTGGTGGATGTGCGTGATGCATATAAAGTGCGGGTCACTAATTAGGACCACAACACCGCCCTCTACTGGCAAGCTGTTGTTACCGTGCTTGAAGGTGCTATTCTGTTGAATTAAATTAAATTGCAACCGTGACCAGGTGACCTTACCAGTGTTTCTCTTCATGTAATGAGGCTTTAACAGCAGGAGCTTTAGGCTCAGGTCGGGACAACTGAAGGAACAGAGACATCTTGGAGCGTGACAACTCAACAAAATATAATTTTAGTGGATTAACATTATCAAATATTACAAACAAACATTGCTACTTCTACTACTACTACTACTACTACTACTACTACTACTACTACTACTACTCATAATAATAATAATAATAATAATAATAATAATAATAATAATAATAATAACAATAATAATAATAATGAGCAGTTGTCCATTTGTTTATATTATTATTATTATTATTATTATTATTATTATTATTATTATTATATTAATCAATGTGGTGTGTGAACATTTAAAACGACGTGGTGGAAACCGGTGTGAAGCAATAGATAAACATATTTCTTTAATAATAAATTAGTTTCTACAGTACCTGCTAGGGGGCGTGCCTTATGGTCACGTGGTCTCCGTTCACTTCCTGTTGTGGCTTTCATTCTCGGTTGCATTGAAGTTCACCTTAAAACAAACCGCGTGAGCACACACCATTTGTGTGTGTATTTGGCAAGACGTACATTTGCCACTGAGTGTGCGACACACAACAGGTAAGCGGCTTAAATTGCCAATTAACCCCGAAGAGCGACTTGGACCGCCTTAACATTGATCTCACATTCAGCCGGCCAGCAGGAAGTCGCTTCGTTTACAACTAGTGTCACAACCGCGTCGCTTTCCTCCATCAGACAGACCGACCGACAGACAGAAAGACAGACAGACACAGCAATGGCTAACCTGCTGTCGCTGCAGCGGGGTGTGTGTGTGAGAAACCCCGGCAGGCTGGCGTCGTGGCTGGCGCAGCCCAGACGCTGCAAACATGACGAATCTGCGGAGTACCTGCACCGAAGCGTCGTGCCATCCATGCACTATCAGAAGAGCCTGCCAAGGTAAGGGTCTGTTGTTGGTGTATGAATGAATGAATCAATTAATGAATGAATGAATGAATGAATGAATGAATGGATGTAGGTGAAAGTGCACGGCTTGGAGGTGAAGATGGCGCAAGGTGGCGCCGTTCCACCCAATGAGAACAGTTGAGCTTGTGGGACAGTACTGAAGGTCCATATCATGTTGTTTTTCAGGCTACCTGTTCCCAAACTAGAAGACACCATCACCAGATACTTAGCGGCCCAGAAGCCTCTTTTGAACGATGACCAGTTCAGGTGAGCGCGCCGGAAAACATTTGATTTCCAAACATAATGATCTAATGACCTAACCTAAAATTATGAAAATCATATTCCTTCTACGTGATCCCAGGACCACCGAGAACCTGGCCAAGGATTTTCAGAGCACCGCGGGGAAGACCTTGCACGAAGAACTGGTTGCCCAGGACAAGAGCAACAAGCACACCAGCTACATCTCAGGTGAACGCAATGTGATCTTCAGTGTGAATGTGATCTTCTACAAAAACATACATGTACAACATACATGTACACCTCGGTTCCCACACCGCTTCATCCTAGCCGCGATAGTCTGCCGGTTCGCTGAAGGCCACTGGGTTTCATCCCAGTACCTTTTTCCTTGAGCAAGGTGCCCTAACCTCTGATCTGCCACATAATGACAGGTATTTAATTCACTGTAGGTCTGCTCAGTGACTACATAGGCGTAAATACTACTTTTAGTAATTTAGTCATTTTATCCAATGTAATATATGTAAGCAGGTAGGGGCGTCTTGCTCAAGGATGCCTATAGGTTAGTCTGCGGACATTGGGGGATTCGAAACCCAGAACCTTTGAGCTGAGAGCCGTACGCCCTCATCCCTACTAAAACTGCCTCGCTCACTTCCACTCTTGTCTTCCAGCACCGTGGTTCGACATGTACCTCTCGGCGCGGGAGTCGGTGGTGCTGAACTTCAACCCCTTCATGTCCTTCAACCCGGACCCCCGGGCCGAGTACAACGACCAGCTGGTCCGCGCCACCAACATGGTGTGCTCGGCGGTGCGCTTCATGAAGACCCTGCGGGTGGGGCTCCTGGCGCCCGAGGTCTTCCACCTCAACCCGGCCAAGAGTGACACGGACGGCTTCAAGAGGCTGATCCGCTGGGTGCCTCCCTCGCTGTCGTGGTACGGCGCCTACATGGTCAACGCCTACCCGCTGGACATGTCGCAGTACTTCCGCCTCTTCAACTCCACCCGCGTGCCCAAGCTGGGCCGCGACGAGCTGTTCACCGACGTGAAGGGTCGCCACCTGCTGGTGATGCGGAAGGGCAACATGTACACTTTCGACGTGGTGGACCGCGACGGGAACATGGTGAAGCCTGGTGAGATCCAGGCCCACCTGAGCTTCATCCTGGCGGACGAGAGCCCGGCGGCGGCTCACCCTCTGGGGGCACTGACCAGCGAGAACCGGGACGTGTGGGCGGGGCTGAGGGACAAGCTGGTCGCCGCGGGCAACGGCGAGGCGCTGCAGGCGGTGGACAGCGCGCTGTTCTGCCTGTGTCTGGACGACGAGGACATGCGCGACCACATCCACACCTCCCACAACATGCTGCACGGCGACGGCTGCAACCGCTGGTATGACAAGTCCTTCTCCGTGGTGCTGGCCCGGGACGGCCAGGCCGCCATCAACTTCGAGCACTCGTGGGGCGACGGCGTGGCCGTGCTGCGCTTCCAGAACGAGATCTTCAAGGACACCACAGAGAAACCACTGGTGCACCCGGGCTCCGCCCCTGCCGGCGTGGACTCGGCGGCCGCCGTGCGCAGGCTCCACTTCCACCTGGACGACGCGTTGCGCGCCGGCATCGCCACAGCCAAGGAGAACTTTGACGCGGCCGTGTCCAAGCTCACCATCGATGCCCTGGAGTTCAAAAAGGGCGGGAAGGAGCAGCTGAAGAAGCAGAAGCTGAGTCCCGATGCGGTGTCCCAGTTGGCCTTTCAGATGGGCTTCCTGCGGCAGTACGGCCAGACGGTGGCCACGTACGAGTCCTGCAGCACGGCCGCCTTCAAGCACGGCCGCACCGAGACCATACGCCCGGCGACGGTACACACCAAGCGCTGCGCCGAGGCGTTCGTCCAGCGGCCGGGGGAGCACAGCGTGGAGCAGCTGGTGGAGATGCTGAAGGACTGCTCCAAATACCACGGCCAGCTCACCAAGGAGGCCGCCATGGGCAAGTTACCTCACAACCAGAATCACTCATTATACAATCCAAAACAGAGGTTACAAAGTGAGAGATGCAATCAAAATAAAATGTAACCCATTAGTAAAACTGGGTTTATTTTATATATATATCGCACTTTGTAACATTTGTTTTGAAATATAAAAGTTATTTACAGCAGTTAAACAATAATATTTTTGAATAATGGATGGAAGAGGAAACAATAAAATAAATATTTTTGTTACGTTTAGATATCGAGTTATAACGTCTTAGCTCTGGTCTTCTAGACAAGCTTACTTATAACTTCTCAGCTCTGGTCTTCTAGACAAGCTAACTGTTCCTTCCCCTTTTCCAGGTCAGGGTTTCGACCGCCACCTCTTTGCTATGCGCTACCTGGCCAACGCTAAAGGCCAGGCCCTGCACGACTTCTACCAGGACCCGGCGTACGGCGCCATCAACCACAACATCCTTTCCACCAGCACCCTCACCAGCCCGGCTGTCAGCCTGGGCGGCTTCGCTCCGGTCGTCCCCGACGGCTTTGGCGTGGGCTACGGCGTCCACGACGACTGGATCGGCTGCAACGTGTCCAGCTACCCATCGCGCAACGTCCATGAGTTCCTGCAGTGTGTCGACAAGTCTCTAGAGGACATCTTCACCGTGTTGGAGGGAAAGCCCATCAGCTAAGATGGCCGCTCCGCTGATTGCGAAAACATCAGCTTGATGATGTTGGAAAATGGACCCAAATGATGCAGTGATTGTGTGAATTGACCGTAATATTGGGGGGTGGGAAAGGTACAAGGTAACAACACAGGTAAAAGCATTTAAAATATTGTGTAAGAATGTTTTTGGTGTGCTGTGGTGATAGTATATTTATTAGTTATACTGTAAAATTGACTAAAATATACAGTACAACGTAAGTATATTTAAGTAGTTCTACTCTAAATGTAATTACTTAACTTGATTATTTCAGTATCAAACTTGTCACATTGAAATACTAGAAACCAATAAAGCCTTAGTCTAGCGGAAATATTGATGGCAATACTTGAGTTTGACATGCATTGGCTAGGTTATCAAAACTTCAACAAGTTAATGAGTTTCCTCCATTGCATGCCATACCATATTTCCATAACTAGCTCACCATGTCAACAGTTAAAGGCCTTACTTGTGCTTTTCTAAAATATACATACAGAAATAAAGCCATTTTATTTTGTAAAAGTTGTGTTTATTTAACAAAATGTATTTTGACAGCAAAGAACATTTTCCCCACCAACCAAAAACAACTTCATCCGGAACAACGACAAAGTCGTTCAAAAGATCGTCCAACAGTGAAATCAAAATAAAAGGCGTCATCAACAAAATAAAAATGTACAAAAAGCTGTACATACAACAGGATTAACATTAAAGCAACTCAAAAGGAAATAGTAGGAATCGTTTTAGATGGGCTTGATTTTAAAGTGTAGGCCGATCAGACTGAAGACGAGACATTTCAGGTCCTGGACCAGGTAGTAGAAGACGCGGAGGCCCTCGGGATCTCTGCAGAAAGCACAAGACAGAGGTTTGAGACATGTCATCAACTAGGAACCACACGTCTCCACAAGACTTCTTCAAACAGTCCTTTGCCGCATAGCTTTTATGAACATGTATGTATTTTTTTCTCTGAAGGACAGTGCCTTGGGAAATTAGAAAGCTAGGGTTAACCATTGTGCTGGAAGCTGTACGACTTACTTCGACTGGTTCACGTCAATCAAGGAGCCGATCTTCGATGTCGTGAAGGAAATGTGTTCATCTCCGATAACTATCTCCAACTCCTGTGGAGGTAGACAGAGAAACGTGTATGAGCTTCAGCCACCATTTTTAAACAGTCAACTGCGGCTTTTCAGATTACGGTTGGACCATCACTCCAGTAACCCAGGAAATACAACAAACTTATTATGGAGTGGGTGATATGTGCTGTATGTATGTAGGATATGTAGATGTACAACTTTTAGTACCCAAAAAGTGGTGGCAAAAGCATTGAGATAAAACAACAGATCGAAGTGTCGGACCTGTCTGCCGACTCTATCAGGTGGGGGCCACAGCGCATCGTCTTCCTTGGTTATTTCGCTGTCGTCGATGATCCTCTTCAGCTCCTCCATCACACTCTTGTGTACGTAGGCCTACAGCAACAGGGGTTTATTAGTGGCACTGCTTTTAAACAAACACGGGTCCCACAGTGGGAGGACATACGAGACCCCCGCATATCCAGACACACGCCACCAAAGCGTTAAAGGGAAATAAAATCCAATACCTCTTTTCGGATCATGACGTCGTTCTTGTAGTTGCTGTTGTTTGCATATCTCAGTTTCCCTGCAGGGAACAACATTAGGCGTTAAAACGACGATCAAACCCCATTCAAACACACACACACACACACACACACACACACACATACATATACACACATATACATACATCATTCAAACGCATTCGTCTCGAGTCCAAGCTTCAACAGTAATGAACAGTAATGAGCAGTAAAAGAGAAAGGCTCAGTAATGAATAAGGTTTGCGCGGCAGCCATTGGTGTCCAACGCGGCCTGCAGCGACACGGCTAGCCTGAACTCACCGTCGGGCCGGAACTCAAACTCCAAGAATTCGTGTCCGAACTTCCCCTTGTGGCCCACATAATATCTGAGGTAAAAGTCGCTCGTCGACATCCCAAGTCTTCAGTATTTCTGGATATTTGTGTACGCGGTGCGATTGAAAGAAACACAAGAGAGGAGGTTTAGCGCACAACAAGCCTACTTCACCACCGCGCTTGCACTTCCTGCGCATGCGTACCAGTGCGGCGGCGCTCGTCGGTCGTCGCGCTGTAATGACGTAGGCGTTCGCTTCTCACACACACACATACATACACACGTGTGGTGGAGAAAGATGGCTGGCTCGGTCTCCCAGCAGCTTGAGGAGTTGTTAAACCCCTTGCCGAAATTCGCGGACCCGGAGGACGACCAGGAGGACGAGACCAAGGCCCAAGTAGAGGACAGGTTCGACGAAGACGACGACGAAGACCACGAAGATGGATTCGGCCTCAGCAACCTGCGGAAGCACAACGCGTCCCTGCTGGCGGAGACCGACCGCCGGTACGTGGGGAAGGCCGTCTCTCGGAAACAACTGCTCAAGGACATGGGGGTATCTGAAGAAGAAGAAGAAGAAGATGATGAAGATGATGGCGAGGATGAAGATGGTATGACCGAAACGAAAGGTGAGGAGGAGGAGGAGGATGAGGATGACGACGACGATGAGGAGGATGAGGATGATGATGAAGAGGTCGAGTCTGGAGACGATGTGTGTGATGACATTGGTGCGTCTGGAGATGAAAAGCAGACGCAAGACGGGACAACAAACGGTACGGTCAAAAACCTCGTGTCTAAGATGAAACGCACAGACTTCGTGTGTGCTGAGAAGGTGGACCTCCACAAGTTAACAGAAGGGATGGACGATCTGGGAGAGAGTGATGAAGACGACGACGACGATGATGATGATGAAGATGGAGAGGAGGAGGAGGATGATGATGATGACTCTGAGGAGGAGGAGACGGAAGATGAAAACGAAGACCAGGGCACAGTCAAGACCTTCTCCAAAGAGAAGGTGGACGTGGAGGTGGAGAAGGGCAAGGCCGTGAAGAACCAGCTCATGCTGTGGGACCAACTGCTCGAAGGACGAATCAAGCTCCAGAAGGCCCTCGCCACGGCCAATCAGCTGCCGCAACCGCAGACCTTCCCGGAGTTCAAGCAGCGGGGCGGCGCCGAGTTCGCCGGGGCGCTGAAGAACAGCCACAAGGCCCTGAAGGCTCTCCAGCGGTCTCTGCTGGAGCTGCAGGACCAGCTGCTGCACCAGAACCCGGACACCAGGCCCATCTCCCTGGGGAAGACCTACGGCGCCGTGGCCAATGGCGACGACGAGGACGACGACCAGGAGGAGGAGGAGATGGAGGTGGGACCTGCGGCGGGATCCGGTGCCCTGAAGCGTAAACTGGACGTGGTGCAGTACCCGGGCTTCATGGCCAAGCGCTTCGCCGACTTCCAGCCCTACTGCAACGGCACGCTGCAGAAGTGGCACGACAAGACCCGGCTGACCATGGGGAAGAGCAGCAAGGGCTTCGGCGCCTTCGAGCGCAACATCGTCACCCAGGTGGAGCAGGTGCTCCTGGACAAGGAGCGGCTGCTGAGGCGCACGCAGACCCGACGCACCGAGTACCGCGTCCTGGGGAAGAAGGAGACGTCGTCCGCCGCGGCCCCCGACGAGCCGGCCGCGCCCCCGGAGGACGGGGAGGAGGCGGCGGCGGCGGCGGGCGAGGAGCAGCTGCTGAAGGCCAACCGGCACCTCAAGGACCTGGACGAGGACATCTTCGACGACGACGACTTCTACCACCAGCTCCTCCGGGAGCTCATCGAGCGCAAGACGAGCGCCGCCGACCCCAACGACCAGGTGGCCATGGGCCGGCAGTGGCTGGCCATCCAGAAGCTGCGCAGCAAGATCAAGAAGCGCGTGGACACCAAGGCCAGCAAGGGGCGCAAGGTGCGCTTCACCATCCACAGCAAGCTGGTGAACTTCATGGCCCCCGTCGACCACAGCCCCATGAACGACGAGTCCCGGACGGAGCTGTTCCGCTGCTTGTTCGGCAACAACTCGCCACTGGAGGGGTCGGAGGTCAACGTCGTGTGAAGGCACACCGTCGATGACGCCTTGGCGCCCTGGCATCAACCTGGAGACATCTACCTGGACAGTGTTTCTCATGTTCTTGGGATGGAAGATGAATGTTTTATATCAACTTGAGTATGAGGGAATGGATTAAGTCAATTGCTTTGCTTTGGCTTAGCAAAGTTTCTATAGTAATGTGTGTAAGCAAAATATCTGTACATTGATAACTTTATATTGGCCTTTTAAAACACTGATCATCTGTTTTTCTACCATAAAGTCTATGGTTTGTGAAAAAGATTTGTTTACATGTGTATCTCTGCAAAATAATTAACCAATTGTGGGCCTAATATTCCCAACAGATTCAGATCAATGTTAAATTCTAGTTTGTGTAATATGTAGAAAAAGTAACCCCATATAAAATACTATAGAGTAGGGAAATGGTGTCAAAACTAACATACAGATTGTACTTAGGGATCACAATGAAATCACGTGCTACACGAGTCAATTCACAAGACCGTAAAATAGATTTATTACCTGAGAAATGAACATAATCTGTACAGAAAGCAAAACATCTCAAAACAGGCCTCGTTTCCCTGGCTTATGCGGCTAAACACGGTTCAAGTGAATCATTAAGAAAAACATTGGCACATTAAATTAAACATTACTTCATGTATTCGCAGCCTGAGGATTTTATCCCATACTTTTACACAAACAACACCAGGAGGTAACTTAATCACAGCAGAGGGAATGGCCCTTTGTCACATCAGATGCACAGCGTGAATTATCACCTTAACTAATTAAAGTATTGTGATTCATGTCCACAACGTTGGTGAATCACTTTCTTTGGTGTTTTGTCATGATACTAAATAACAGGATGAATTTCAAGTTTGAATTCTTTGTGGGATGTTAGTTAAATTACAAATACACAATGAACTTAATTGCATTCTTAGAAACACACCTAAGAGTCAGGTATGTCCTGTGTGTGGGAACAGTTGCATTGATCATTATTTGCAGATGTTTATCTCTTAAAGCCCTGAAATTCAGACAGCACTAAACTACAATTGCATTCTCCTTTGACATACGAGGATCATAAACCTCTGGCCAACAATTTGTCTGCTGCTTTGCGAGCAAGACAATTCTTTCAAGACAATCACATGTGGTAGTTCAGGAATTAACATCAATATAAGACAAAGCGTGTTTCATTTTTCATCCCTTCATCATCGTCGTCCGAAGTCAGGCAAGAAAGGGACCATAGCAACAGAGGCTCTTTATTTAGCTTCAAACCCTTCCTATTGAATGCACTGTGGTCAATGGGGGCGACTGCTGGGCTCAGTATTCTGCAGATTCTGAGTCAAGCCATAGTCCTCCAGACAGCCATTTGTCTTCTTGGTCAAACCGCCGGTGAGGATGTCCTGGATGTGTTGAACGATGAGGTTTATGGCAACTAGATGAGAAGAATAGATCAACATTGAGATACAGTCATGTCACTGGAGTTTCCACTAAAATAATTATTTTCATAATGTTATGTTCAGACAACAGTCTACACAAAAATATGTTTTGCCTACTGCCCAATGAGTATGTGTTTTCATTATATTTAATAATATCGCAGGAAGTTCGAAGGAATCAAACTCACCGACGTTGTCGGCGCCTCTGGGTATGATGACATCAGCATATTTCTTGGTCTAGACAGGAGAGACGAGACAGTCAACGGGACCCTTGTTTACCACCAAGTGTGAGTGGGATTAGCCAATACAACTGATGGACTGATCTAGGCATCATACAGCTGGGTGGACACTACCACTTGTGATGTCACTAGAGCAGGGGTCCCCAAACTTTTTCCTGTGAGGGCCACATAACTTTTCCCTTCTCTGATGGGGGCCGGGGTCAGTTTGTAACAGAAAAAGTGTGACGATCGCAGGGGTGCCTAAACGTAAACATTTATTGTTTTCCAGAAAGCCACACATAACCAAATATTAATAACCCTTTCCGGGATCTTCACAGAAAAAAAAGTCAGGAAATAAATAATAACGCTATTAATGAAATAAATAACACAAGCGCACCCCCCGTCGGTCGTAGGTCCGGGGGTGTGTTACGATTGCGCGCCCCCCCCCCCGCCCCCGTCGACCGTCCTGCCAGAGAGTAATCTCGCCTAGGGCTCTAAATTAGGTAGAGCCGGACCTGAGTCTAGGGTTTGCGTGGCCAGACTGAAAAAAATAAAAAATAAAAATAAAAATCATAATGCGTCTCTGGTATTGTTCAGGGGTTTTATAGTTTGGGGACGCCTGCACTAGAGAGTAGCGACGTCACAATTTAAAAAAAAACGGCTTGTAATAGCTAATCACACTTACACCTGGTGGTAAAATAATGCAGTATATTGTCAGAGGGGGACCGGGCTCAGCGGGGCCCGCTACTCACTGGTAAGCAGAACTCCTCGAAGGCAGGCTTGACAAACGTAATGTACTGGGTCAGTACGCTCTCCAGGTCTCTTCCTCGCTCACAGATGTCCCGAAGCACTAGGGGACAAAGGAAGAGCAAAACAAGTTTGACCAGTACATGTTAAAAAAAAAAATCATTTTGTCCCCGTTGCCATAAAATATCTTCATCAGTTAAGTACAGCCGCTTTTTGAAGTCAGTGTGCTACCCCAGCACAGCACAGATCCATTTATTTCACCTTGATCCAGTCCTCACCATCGAGTACCTGGTGATCCTTTTAATGTAATGTAGCTTCCATTGTGTTTTAGTGTTCCTGTCCGGATGTGATTTGTCGTGTTTTGAATGTACCCTATTTTTGGTGGCATTTGTACACATGCAAGCAAAGACGAATTTCTACCTTTTGCACGCAATTTTTGGAACTAATACATGAAATCGATACAGCAAATACAGAACAAGGGAGCTTATGTGTACCATTTAGGGGACATTTGAATCCCGTGAGTGCATCACGTAGGCGGTCGAGCATGGCATTAACACTACCAGAGGTAGGGGTTCGATTCCCATTATATTGTCCTTGTATTACTTGCCAGGAAATAAATGAAATGCATTGGAAATCTTGTGCTCCCCCTACTAACGCAATGAACCTCCAAGTTATGTCCCCCTTGAAAAAAATGACGCAGTGAGTAATAATCTCAAAAGGTATTCTTGTTTTATTTTTACATTTTTTCATTTTGATTATGTAGGAGCTGTATTCAATATTTTGCAGACCCATTGGCCATATGCCCCCCATGGTCCACAGGCCCCACTTTGAGAACCACCGCTCTAAACTATATTGCTGTAATGATTTTTCTTTTCCCCCCACAACATGCGGCTGTCTGTCGCTCACCTCTGCGTGAGAGTCTGGTATCGGCGTCCGTGTCCACGAACAGCTTCATCTGGAACAAGTCCCGGACCTCCTGAGCATAGAACATGAGGATGCCCTCGCAGAGGACCACGTCCGCTGGGTACACCGTCACCGTCTCCTCCTTCCTGCAACCAACGCACACCAACCATTTGTAGTTACTGCTTTTCGAAGAATAAAACCCCATCCTACTGTCCGACTAAGGCAGGACATTTGTCTTTGGTCTCATCTCAGATCAGTATCACATACAGTTCACATAAACCACTACATAAATGTTCTTGTGAACTTTATTTTTTCAAACCTTTATTTAGGGTTAGGTCAGGTTTATCTCAGGACCTCTTTTACAGCAGTCTGGAGAATATGGCATTCCTGATATAGGTTGATTTAAAAAAAGAAACCACTTGATGAAGCCAAAGACAAATCTCCAACCTAATAAACAATAAAGCGATTCTGTTCCAACACAGACAACCAGAAGTCATGATGAAATTAAAGACAAGCCCACCTGGAATGGCTGACAAAGTCGTACACGGGAATCTGCACCATTTTGCTCTCCAAGATGTCCCACAAGGTGGTGACGATGAGGTCATTATCAAATGCATCTGAGCAGGAAGACAGAGGGTGAAGGAGAACGATGACAAGCAGTGCCTGGCCTCATGATGTCACTTCCCCTCCCTTTTTGCATACGAAATGCTGTATAATCTAAACCAAAGTAGCCCCCCCCCTTGTTGACAAGGCCAAATATCAATAAGTTATTGATATTTTGTGGTTTGGCAGCACTCACTGCACAGGAGGAACATCTGAGTTATACAATGCAAAAACATTTACCAACTGGTTGATCTATCCATCATACGTCTGCCACTATAGGGATACATTTTGAAATTGCTGTAATCAACATCACATCTGATGGTAAAATATGGGCCCTATAAGAACACAAAAGGACAACGTGTACATCACAATATTTCAAAATCACTGATCCCAGACTTACACCCTTCATCACTGACCAACATCACATCAATGTGTCCCTAACCCTGACCCTGAGCGAGGACTACAGGTACCTGGATGGTCGAAGTTGAACTGTCCCTTCAGAGCTCTGGCCTTCTGCTCCGGGGTGAGGACCCTGTAGAAGCTGTCCAGGCTGAGGATCACCACCTGCCTCTGGTGCTGGTCGATCTCGTTCTGCCCCAGCAGCTCCATGATCTTACTGCACACCGACGACTGTAGCCAGGGGGAAACAAAACTATCATTACCCAAGTGTTTCGATTTTGAACCTCCTCAATCCAGATGTCATTAAGGAACAGGTAGGGGTGAGGGCATTTTGCGCCAGGATGACTGTAGGCTGCGCATGGCGCCGCCCAGTACAGCAGAAAACCGCCATCATGCTGACCTTGCATACGGTACATTTATAGTGGCTTTCAATTTTCAAAGAACTCAAAGGAGAGGTGGTGGTTTAAACCAATCACTTACATTTACAATCACTCACACTTAACGTTTAATATTTCAGTTTTCCATTAGCTACGAGAAATGTAGACAAACAATCGAGACCATAATAGGTTTGTCATTCTATAAATCATATTGACGTAATCAGAATAGCAGACGATTAAGATGCATGGCTGTATGTTAGATAAATTAAAAAAAACTCCATGTAGGCCTACACTGCAAGCCATGTACTGTAAACGGTAGAGAGATAAAATGGAAAAATTAGGTATCTTAATGAACAGTTGAGAACCAGGAAGGCTCTGGTCTCCCACCCACACTTTCCCATCTGCTGAGACTCGAAAAACACGACACACAACCCACCTTTCCTCCATGCTCTTTGTCAAGACTGAGATATACACATATACACATATATATAATATATATATATAATTTTGCATGAACATGAGCATTTACTTTTTTTTTTTTAAAGGCAACATGTTACCCTCAATTAAGACAGCAAATTATGATTTCTTTATTTTTAATGCTGAAATCTTAAGAAAATATTTCACACTCCTAATAAGAAATGGGAGACTTTGACGGGAGTCTTTCAATGTAGGCTATTTATTCATTATGTATATATCTAAATATCTATCTAAATGTCTATTCTAGCCAGATCATTAGTTTGTAAAAGTACTGGTACCTAATATATATGTTATTCAGCACATCTTCAAGCAGTCAGCAGCAGCAGCAGCAGCAGCAGCACGCCAAGGCCGCATTGTGGACCAGAACAATGAGCTGGTTCTGGAGCAGTGGACTGAACCATCCCTTCATACGACATCTAACACAACAGCTGACACCATTTCTCCTGATTAACAAGGGAATTACTGGTTTTAGTCGTTTTTTAAAAACGTGTCGCCTTCAGGTTTGGAGGATGTGACCTACATTGCTCGGATTTCTGATGTGAAAATGATGACAATAATGTTAATAAATAAAATAAAGGTCGGGCTGCCCTGAATGCGACTGTTGTCCAGAACCGGGTTAGGTTTCACCCCCCCCACTGGCCCAAACCCACCAGCATCCACCAGAACTAGAGCAGCTGTGGGAAAACGTTGACGTCATCGTGGACCATATGATGCAACACTGGTCCACAAAGGCTGCCATCCTCAATGCGTTTCCACCGGGCTCAAAGCCTGATTGAATTGCGTGATAAGAAACAGCACTGGTGGAGAGATGGGGGGAGGGGAATACACAGAAACATGAATGTAAAATGAAGGTGCAGGGATCGCCAACCTTGCCACTGGCGGTTCCTCCAGCGACACCGATGAGAAACGGCTGCCGGTTGCTCTGGTCATTCTCGGCATGGTCGTCCGGCTTTGTGTCGTTGTCCCCCGCCATGCTTCATCTGCAGCGACCAGCACACACTGACAGCTCGCTGGAGGCGCCTGTGGCTGGATGCGCTCCTCCTATTTGATGATGAAGAGGAGGAGGAGGAGGAGGAGGAGGATGATGATGATGATGATGATGAAGGACTGCTTATGGTGGTGATGATGATAACTGGGAATATGCTCAAAAGGTGTTTATTTACACACGTGTGTGTGTGTGTGTGTCTGTGTGTGTGTGTCTGTGTGAAACACCATAAACCGTAGCTTATTAAATTAGGCCTAAATAATACAATATTATTAACATTATTAATATTGTTGTTATTATTATTATGTATTGTTTTTATTATTTTGTATTATTATTGTAAAATTATTAATAGTATAAATATGTCCTACATATTATCATTATAATATGACGTATGGAACCGGATGAAACGTATCCGACGAATCAGTGATGGGCTGTCGGTGTATACAGGAGAGATGATGGCAATTGTGTTAGCATTACAATGGGTTGAAGAGGTGAGACCTTTGAGAGCATGCTCTGACTCCAGTTCTTCATTCATCAGCTTGAAGAATAACAAATCGTTTTAATAGAAATGCAGCAAACATTAGAATTCAAATGATGGGACTAAGTAGCCTATAATACTTGTATGGATACCAGCAGGGGTGATTCTAGGGTCAGAGCTTTAGGGGTGCTGAGCACCCAATGAGCCCCACTGCCACCACCCACCCTTTTTTCACACAAAAACAAAAAATATGTCTATTGAAAAATATCTTTATCATTCACACACACACACACACACACACACACACACACACACACACACACACACACACACACACACACACACACACACACACACACACACACACAGAGTAACGCTAGGAGTTAGTATATACTATGCCCCCATGAATGTGATGTGATTATTATTGTTGCAAAGCCTGGTTCAGGTTAAATCCTCTGTAAAACATGAATGAATACAGCAAAAGAAAAGCATTTAACTTTATTTTATTGTCTGGTTTGATAGTCAGACAACTGAAAAATAACAGATATAAATCTATGAATAAATAACAATTAATTTAAAAAGCCACAGTGAGTGTTTTCACACATAGGCTACTGGTGGTATACAGTGATGTGTCGTTTCGTTTGTTTTCACTCTGGTCCAAACGCCGCACCACTGGCAGGGCTTCATGTTATAGGCCTATTTCATGAGAATGTAGGCTATTGATTGAGAAAGGTTTTTGATATTGTTAACGTTATTAACATTATTAACATTGTTACCGTTGTTAACGTTATTTACGTTATTTACGTTATTTAGACCTACGTTGTTACGTTATTTATGTAATTTACGTAGATTACGTAAATTGTGTAAATAACTTACGTAATTTGCGTAACTTACGTAATTTACGTAAATAACGTAACTTACGCAACTTACGTAAGTTATTTACGTAAATTGCGTAAGTTACGCTATTTACGTAACTTACGCAAATTACGTAAATAACTTACGTAAATTGCGTAAGTTACGTTATTTACGTAACTTACGCAAATTACGTAAATAACTTACGTAATTTGCATAAGTTACGTAATTTACGTAACTTACGCAATTTACGTAAGTTATTTACGTAATTTGCGTAAGTTACGCTATTTACGTAACTTACGCAAATTACGTAAATAACTTACGTAAATTGCGTAAGTTACGCAAATTACGTAACTTACGCAAATTACGTAAGTTATTTACGTAATTTGCGTAACTTACGTAAATAACTTACGTAATTTGCGTAACTTACGTTATTTACGTAACTTACGCAAATTACGTAAATAACTTACGTAATTTACGTAACTTACGCAAATTACGTAAATAACTTACGTAATTTACGTAACTTACGCAATTTACGTAAGTTATTTACGTAATTTAACGTAAGTTACGCAAATTACGTAAGTTATTTACGTAAGTTACGCAATTTACGTAACTTACGCAAATTACGTAAGTTATTTACACAATTTACGTAATTTACGTAAATAACGTTAACAACGGTAACAACGTTAATAATGTTAATAACGTTAACAATATTAAAAACCTTTCTCAATCAATACATTCTCATGAAATATAATATAAGACAAGGCATGCGTATATTAGATGTATTCTGTATTTTTATCAAAATGTTTATTGTGGATCTTGACCCTCTTGACCCCCTGCTGTTCAGCCAGGTCTAGGACACTTACCACACACCCCACCGAGACACGCAGAGGGAGATAAAGAGAGAGAGACCTGAGCTTGACTGAAGGAGCTGAGGTCCACCTCCATGCGGTGAGTGATGAATCAGAATGAGATGAATGCTTCAACAATGTTCCTCTTGGCTCAGCACCACTTCTCACCTTGTGGTCATGAACATGGACGTTGTTAGACCTGGGAATAGCCCCGGATCTCTGTGCCGTGAAATAAAAAATAACCCCCCCACACACACACACACGTCGGTCGTCGGTCCGGGGTGTGTTACGATCACGCACCCCCCCACCCTGCGTCGGTCGTTGGTCCAGGGTGTGTTATTGAAAAATAACTTTATCATTCACACACACACACACACACACACACACACACACACACACACACACACACACACACAGAGTAACGCTAGGAGTTAGTATATACTATGCCCCCATGAATGTGATGTGATTATTATTGTTGCAAAGCCTGGTTCAGGTTAAATCCTCTGTAAAACATGAATGAATACAGCAAAAGAAAAACATTTAACTTTATTTGATTGTCTGGTTTAATAGTCAGATATAAATCTATGAATAAATAACAATGAATTTAAAAAGCCACAGTGAGTGTTTTCACACATACTGGTGGTATACAGTGATGTGTCGTTTCGTTTGTTTTTACTCTGGTCCAAACGCCGCACCACTGGCAGGGCTTCATGTTTCCATGACGACGGACCAGAAAAGACGCGCGTGACGTCATGTTGACATGACTCCCGATTGTTAAAATGAGTCTCAAAGTAACGATAAACTTTAACAACAGAGACACACGTACGCACTACACAGTACTTGTGGCGCTGCTGTTTCTGCTTAATAAATGGACTCCAGTTCGACTGTAGCCGCGCTAATGGCGCTAACGGAGCTAACCGGGCTAACAGAGCTAACTGGTAAACGGTGCCTGGACTCCAGCACTCACCGATATGGTATCGGAATCGGAACAACTCTCGGTAAAAGGAAAGAAGTGCGAGACAGCTTTGGAGCACTTACTGAGTTGATTCACAACACTACAACTAAACAGATCTCACTCTGCGTGAGTCGCGCTGGACGGTCGGGCTGCGGAGCGGTGCAGAGGAGAAGGAGGGGTGAGAAGAGGATGATACCATTTGCTAAGCGGGGATGTTTTCATTTTCGTCCTTAACATACACATTTTAAACCACAAACTACGGAGTATGTTTTGGACATTATTTAACCCTGTCAACACAATTTTTAGAATAACATTTCTTACCCAAGTTTTAGGGGTGCTGAGCCTGTTTTTACGGGTGCTTCAGCACCCCTAAAAATGGACTAGCCTCGCCCCTGGATACCAGCGCAAATAGGAATCAAAGGAAATTAAGTAGCTGACAAATGTGCAAAGGAAGCAACAAAGAGGAATCATATTGACATCACGGCTCCCTTTAGTAAAACGGAAATGAAAACTACAATCAAGTAGTATAAATTGAAAGTAAGGTGGCAAAAGCAGTGGGAAGAAGAGAGAAAAGGAAGGTGGTTATACAGAATTCAAAGAAAAGTAGGCGTGGTGAGAAGCACGGGGAGAACCCGGAAAGAGGAAACAATAATATACAGGTTACGCTTTGGTCATACAAGATTAAACAGCACATTATGTAAAATAGGAAAACACAATTCGGGAAGATGTGAATATTGTAATGAAGAAGAAACTAACTAACTAACTAACCCTAACCCTTATGCTTTATTGTCAAAAATATGATGCTGAGAGAAGGGAACTGATATTGAATCTTAAAGAAATTAAGTTGAATTATGATTTACGGGATCTTTTACAAAGAAGTTCTGAGGAGAAATGTTATCCTTTTTTGTTTCAGCATTTTAGGAGAACAAGCTTAATAGAGAGAATATAAAAAATATATTATTTTTGTTTTGTTTTGTTTTTTTGTTTTGTTTTGTTTTCTTTGATTGATTGATTTATGTATTTATTGTATTTACTTATTAATACAATTCAGGAATATGTGAAAGTCCCGATCCACACTCCATACCAGTAGGTGGCGGTAATGCCGGAAGTAGATCTGCGTGACCTTTCTCGAAAGCTGACTGTGCTTAGTGGAGGCGCACCGCTCGGTGTAAATGTGTCCAAGAGGCTCCTGGTTAAAAAATATCACATCAAATTATTAAAACATCACGTCTCGACTCGTATCGCATTGGTGTAGGGACGTAAACCATGAGCACCATGTTCGCCGACACGATCCTCATTGTGTTCATCTCCGTCTGCACTGCACTGCTCGCCGAAGGTAGGAGAGCACCCCTATAATCCCCGTTTAACTGGAAAACTAGGAGCACTGAATGGGGAAAGAATCAGCCTTTTGATTTAATAGTCCTGGATGTATTTAATAGACCTGGATGTATTGAATAGACCTGGATGTATTTAATAGTCCTGGATGTATTGAATAGACCTGGATGTATTGAATAGACCTGGATGTATTGAATAGACCTGGATGTATTTAATAGTCCTGGATGTATTGAATAGACCTGGATGTATTTAATAGTCCTGGATGTATTGAATACACCTGGATGTATTGAATACACCTGGATGTATTGAATAGACCTGGATGTATTGAATAGACCTGGATGTATTTAATAGTCCTGGATGTATTGAATAGACCTGGATGTAGTGTAGGTAATTGTAACTGCTATGCATAGCCAACGTTACTGTATGCTACTAGCAACTAACAAGATTATATTTCATTTCCACTGACCTTGTCACTCACTGGATGAAGTGTTGCAGAGGTCTCTAGATTTACATGTGGACTGCTTTTGAAATGTTTTAAGTTAAACATGTGTTAGTATAACACAGATGAATGGCTTTGTGGTCAAATCTAGATGACATGGTAGGGTTTAAAGGCCATTTAAATACGATATCCCCATAGTATTGTGTTGCTGAACTATGGTGTTAACAGTGCCAGGGTGAGGGGTCCACCTTTACCAAGAACGCATGTACTCAGGGTATTGGAAAGTGTCCCCCCGAATATAACATCCCATATGATTTCTTCAGGTATTACATGGGTGTTGGTCTATCGGACGGAGAAGTACAAGCGGCTGAAGGCAGAGGTGGAGAAGCAAAGCAAGAAACGTGAGTGACAGTCGTTTGGTTTTGTATCGTAGAAGGACATTGAAGGGCTCGTTCATCCGGTGTGCGGTGCTGGACACTTCATCGCTGACTGTTTGTTTTGGTGTGACATGTGTTCTTCAGTGGAGAAGAAAAAGGAGACCATCACAGAGTCTGCTGGACGTCAGCAAAAGAAAAAGATTGGTGAGAAAAAGTCCACATAATGTTTGTTGTTTCCATTGTGTTCGGTGTCAGAAACAGTAACTGACATATAATCACATACCAGCCAGCTAATGTGTGATCCTTCAACAATGTTGTGTGGTAAACACAGTGAAGATGTGGGCATTTCTTTCTTGAAATTACCCTTTCAAGAGCTTTGTTTTGTCAAATGTATTTTACAGAGAGACAAGAGGAGAAACTGAAGAATAACAATAGAGACTTGTCCATGGTAAGATATCATATTTTATATTGATTTGTATGGAAAATGACACTTTATTTGACATTATGGTACTTAACTGTATATTAAAGTCTTGTATTGTAGCCCCCACACCTGTGTGTTGACCAGTTGAATGTGTGTTTATAGGTGTACTGGGGGTAGTTTGTTGTGCACCCAGAGCTGAACCATGCGCTGCCTAAAGCATGCACTTATTTTGATACAAAAAGTTGAATATCATATGGAAGGGTTACCATCAGGATATAAACAGACAATCCAGACGATGCATATATATATATATATATATATATATATATATATATATATATATATATATATGATACTGATGATTAATATTTGTTTATTATTATTTATTTATTTCAAGGTGCGCATGAAGTCCATGTTCGCCATCGGCTTCTGTTTCACTGCGTTGATGGGAATGTTCAACTCTATGTAAGTTTTAGCAACTGATTCCTCTTCTAAAATATTTATTGTAATTTAAGTGTTTGTGTTTATTCAAGGCCGCGGTCAAAATATTTATGATAATTTGTTATTTTTTAAGAAAATAGGAATGTAGTCAGTGAAATTTGGTTTGGTGTTCATGTTTTATAACTTCCATTGGGATCATTTTGTTCTATACAAATGTTTTGTTTCATTTGAAGATGTTTAACTATCATAAGGACTCTTTAGTGATACATTAGTGACCGTCATACAGGTGAAATTCTAGAGAATCGAGTTCTCTACTGCCACTCTGTGTGTGTGTGTGTGTGTGTGTGTGTGTGTGTGTGTGTGTGTGTGTGTGTGTGTGTGTGTGTGTGTGTGTGTGTGTGTGTGTGTGTGTGTGTGTGTGTGTTCCATCATTTTTTTAACAACGCCTATTTGTTCTGTTGTGTTTAGCTTTGACGGGAGGGTCGTGGCCAAACTGCCCTTCACCCCCATCTCCTACATTCAAGGCCTGTCCCATCGCAACCTTCTGGGGGAGGACTTCACCGACTGCTCCTTCATCTTCCTCTACATCCTCTGCACCATGTCTATCAGACAGGTAACCTGGACTTGACAACTCTGTCCACCGTGGCTAATGTTCAATGCAGAAGTCTACTTTTGGCCGTAATTCCTAATATGCACTTGACGACCGCCAGTAATTACAAATAGAAAGAGAAACAATCTACTAACCTTGTGTATTGAATCCTATAGTGACTCTGTACTCTGTTGTCCTGTTGTTTTTTTAAGAAACTTGTTTTTGTGGCAGATATAATTAGTATAGTACATAACAGGTTTTTTTTATTTTGTTACTACAATATAACAAATGTATGTAAAGGTAATGTACTAAAATGAAAAAGTGGATCGCTCAAAATTGAACCTAACCTCTGTTCCCCCCCATGCAGTCCAGTCTGCTCAGCCACTCTGCTCCCAGTCAAGCATACTGCGGTCTTGTTCTGTGTCATTAGGGTCAATGGTAGTGAGTTAGCTTTCTCTCTCTTCATGAGCTCTGGTTTCTCGTTAGAAAGCCAACGCTAACCCTAAAACCCAAGACTGGGTGACGTGTAAGTAAACACCTCTTGTGTTTTTTCCAGAACATTCAGAAGATGCTGGGTCTGGCGCCGTCCAGAGCGGCCACCAAGCAGGCTGGAGGCTTCCTGGGGCCTCCTCCACAGGCCGCCAAGTTCTCCTAAAAAACAACAACAACAACAACATTAACAACAACAACAACAACTTGTGGTTCTCAAACGCTCCTCATGACACGCGTGTCCCTGCCTCACTTTCAGCGGGGACTAACTCTCGTTTTGATGGACTGTGTGGAGTTTAACATTCACCTGGTTTCACTAGTCTTATTTTTGGTCTGATAACTTGTGTTATTTAATATTTTTTAGATTTCTTTCCGCAAAAATGTAGAATAATAGTGATTTAGAGATGTTTTGTTTCAGGTTGGGGTTTTTTTTAAACGGACATGTCTGATGCTGTTTTGTTTTCTGGTCGGACGATAAATTGTCTTAATATAATTTTCATACAACAGTATTACTGTCATTTGTTGTTTATAAGAAGGTAATAAAGTTTTATTGATACACTTTATTGTGCTTTATTTGATCTATGTTATATGTGACAGTTTATTGAAAGTGTATTGCGATGGTAGACTTATTTTAACTTCACTCGGACAACAGTAATTCTATCAAGGTGTTTGTAATGCATTACAGCCTTTTTGGATATCGATAATTCACTATAGGGCAGTGCAATATATCAATATAATATACCGATACCATAATATGAGACTAGATATATTCTTAGATTTTGGATATCATAATATTGTGATATGGCATAAGTTGTCTTTACCTGGTTTTACGGGCTGCATTACAGTAAAGTGATATTTCCATCCAATCCCCTTGTTTGGCATTGTGCATTTGAGTGTGATGTGGCCAGTTAAGATTGGACGTGTCATGTCATGTGGTTCTGCACTGGGCTGCAGCACTCCTCTAGAGCCAGCACTTGGCCCATATTTCTACACAAAAGAGGAATTACAAAGTACCCTGCCCTAAACAATAGCCTTGCAACATAGTTAGGCTATGCAATAGCACACATTTTCATTTTATTTATGACTCAAAAATGTGTTCATATTATGAAAAATAAAAAGCATTAGTGCTTACTATACCCATAACCCAAACCTAGAGCTATATCTATACCCATAACCCAGACCTAGAACTATATCTATACCCATAACCCAGACCTAGAACTATATCTATACCCATAACCCAAACCTAAATATCTATACCCATAACCCAAACCTAGAACTATATCTATACCCATAACCCAAACCTAGAACTATATCTATACCCATAACCCAAACCTAGAACTACATCTATACCCATAACCCAAACCTAGAACTATATCTATACCCATAACCCAAACCTAAATATCTATACCCATAACCCAAACCTAGAACTATATCTATACCCATAACCCAAACCTAAATATCTATACCCATAACCCAAACCTAGAACTATGTCTATACCCTAAACCCAAACCTAGAGCTATATCTATACCCATAACCCAAACCTAGAACTATGTCTATACCCTAAACCCAAACCTAGAGCTATATCTATACCCATAACCCAGACCTAGAGCTATATCTATACCCATAATCGCTAGGGGCTGACTAGTGGCAGGGGGCGTGGCCTAAAGTGGGCGTGTCCGTCTGCTATAAAACCACCGGGTCGCAGCCGTCGCGCCTCTCCCGTTATCGGACCGTT
The DNA here is from genome assembly GCA_030340625.1 of Merluccius polli. NCBI lineage: Eukaryota > Metazoa > Chordata > Actinopteri > Gadiformes > Merlucciidae > Merluccius > Merluccius polli. The sequence continues at coordinate 32,574 of JAOPHQ010004306.1, read as the reverse complement.
CACTCCCGGTACCGTATTTATTTAATGCACTTTAATGCACTTGTCTTGCTGTTAACGTCACGTACCCATGATCCATGATTAACTTTTATTTTATCCTCTGAAGCACAACAAAATGGCCCAGCTCGTTGACAGCATGCCCAGCGCGGCGACCGGAACCGTCGTCGTCACGGACGACCTCAACTACTGGGGCGGCCGTCGGATCCCGTCCAGAGCTGGCGCCGAGTCGGAACCCGTCTTTGAACCCGCAACCGGTAGTGTAGTATTGTGTGTGTGTGTGTGTGTGTGTGTGTGTGTGTGTGTGTTGTAGTGTGTGGTGTCGGATTCCGGTTCTGCATGACATGCATTGTTGTTTGGGAATCTCGGTACGAGTTCTCTTTTGAGGGTCTCTTTTGAGTGGGTGGGTGTGATTGTGAGTCCGCCCATCATTTTGAAACAACATGCAGCTGAATGGCTGGTTTTGTTGGAGCTTGCCTGCATCACTCACCAGTTTGAGTTTTAAAGGGACACTGTGTAGTTTTTTTTAGTCATTTATTACCTCAAATCAACGTCTTCATTCATAAATAAGTCCCCACTTAAAAAACATAAACATGAGAACGTAACTCACTATCTTGCTCGAGGAGTAATTACTCATACATGCTCACACTAATGATTCAATGCAGTTTGAAGTTTGTTTGAAATAACGTACCCAGTGCTCGAAGTGGGCCATACGCAAAAAAGTGATTGTCTGCCAGAATCTGATTTGTGGCCGCGGGAGCGCGCACAGCAGCCCGTTGAGCGGTAGCGCAAAAACGTCTGCTTTTCTCTGGATTAAACGGCCATAATATTCAGATACACACAACGGTATTATAATGTAATTAATAGCAAAGGTACGTGTCTTCGAAAGTTTAACGTTTGTTCTTCAATCAATTTTTGGCAGGTGAAAATGCCTATTTTGTGTTGTAATGGCCCTTTAAAATAATTCCAAGTGTTCTGTGAGCTCCAGTGCTTATATTATGAAGCTTATGAATGAGATCAAGTGGTCAGACATGATAACATAGGGGCCCCAAAATGTTATCTCGCATAGGGCCCCCAAACAGCTAGAAACGGGCCTGGAGCCAACTTAATCTTGATGACTGAACGAGACGTCTGTGATGCTGCCTGCCGTGTGTTTGCAGGCCGCGTGTTGTGCCAGATGGTTTCGTGTGGCGCCGAGGAGGTGGACCAGGCGGTGCAGAGCGCCCAAGCCGCCTACCACAAGTGGAGCAAGATGGCTGGCATGGAGAGGTCCCGCATCATGCTGGAGGCCGCCCGCATCATCCGGGTACGGCGGTCCGTGGAACAGTGGCGGATGCAGAACGTGACAGATGGGTGGGCCTGGATTAAGTCGGGGTGGGCCTGAATCTAAGGTGTCCCAAAACCAAAGCAGTTGTCCTGAATCCTAAATTCAGAAGCACCACTAAAGGGACAGTGTTTCTCATACATGGACATTATTGATTCCGCTTTTTTTTTCCCCCAGCGCGATTTGATAATATCCTATAATAAGTATAACTATCGTTCCATTCATCTCCGCGCAGCTGTCTTTCTCGTTCACACACTGAGTGCCCTATGAGTCTTATCATTAAGAACTAACTTTAAATAATTAATATTGCGCAGAATCATTTCAAATGCTTCTTCTTGCTTTAAAAATGTCTCAACAGGTGACTCTGAAGAACAATAGATAAGCATACAGGTGTATATTTAACCTGGAATCAGAAAGTGTGAGTTGCCGCCCGCTGCACACACCGCGCTGACCGACTCCACCGGACACCATGATGACACTCGATCCTCAAAGCGCTACCTCACACCACATCACACATGAAACAAGTAATTGATTTATTAGCCTACTTATTTTGTGGTTTAAATTTCATCTGCTGTCAAAACTGAACTTAATACAAAAGCCTATATATATACCTACCATAGGCTAAATGGTTACTGAGCCAGATCCACATCATTCACAATAATACGGCAGCGCAATTAGAGAGCACGGAGCTCTAACAAAACAACACAAACAACAACATAACACTATTCAGTGCACAACACGTTTAAAGGAATGAAAAGCAACCTTGCATAGATAGTGCATGGGCGGGCCAGCTGTCAATCAGGGCGGGTACGGGCCCACCCAGGCCATGACGCCGGGGGGAGTGCTGCGCGTTTTTTTTAGATTTCTTTCCGCAAAGATTTCTCCCCCCCCCCCCTGTCAACAACCGCGGCCCAAAAACATTATTTGCACCGGGGCCTAGCATCGTGTTGTTACGCCAGTGCCTCGCATACAAACACAAAGTTCATGACCTCTTACTCTCGACCTTTCAGAATAACGGGTCGCTTTTAACTGCGCCGCGTGTGTCATCTTAACCTCAGGAGAGACGAGACAACCTCGCCAAGCTGGAGGTGATCAACAACGGCAAGTCCATCACCGAAGCCGAGGGTGACATCGACGCCGCCTGGCAGTGCATCGAGTACTACGCTGGGCTGGCCCCTACCCTGTCAGGTGACTATACCCATAACCCCAACCTAGAACTATATCTATAACCCAAACCTAGAACTATATCTATAACCCAAACCTAGAACTATACCCATAACCCCAACCTAGAACTATACCCATAACCCCAACCTAGAACTATACCCATAACCCCAACCTAGAACCATATCTATAACCCCAACCTAGAACCATATATATAACCCAAACCTAGAACTATATCTATAACCCAAACCTAGAACTATTCCCATAACCCAAACCTAGAACCATATCTATAACCCAAACCTAGAACTATATCTATAACCCAAACCTAGAACTATACCCATAACCCAAACCTAGAACTATACCCATAACCCAAACCTAGAACTATACCCATAACCCAAACCTAGAACCATATCTATAACCTAGAACTATACCCATAACCCAAACCTAGAACCATATCTATAACCCAAACCTAGAACTATTCCCATAACCCAAACCTAGAACCATATCTATAACCCAAACCTAGAACTATATCTATAACCCAAACCTAGAACTATACCCATAACCCAAACCTAGAACTATACCCATAACCCCAACCTAGACCTATATCTATAACCCAAACCTAAACCTATAATAACTATATATTCATATTACAAGTCACAGTGTGTTATTATAATAAGTCGTGTGTGTGTGTGTGTGTGTGTGTGTGTGTGTGTGTGTGTGTGTGTGTGTGTGTGTGTGTGTGTGTGTGTGTGTGTGTGTGTGTGTGTGTGTGTGTGTGTGTGTGTGTGTGTGTGTGTGTGTGTGTGTGTGTGTAGGCCAGCACATCCAGCTCCCTGGGGGGGTGTTTGCCTACACCAGGAGGGAGCCCCTGGGTGTGTGTGCGGGGATCCTGGCCTGGAACTACCCCTTCATGATCGCTGCCTGGAAGTGCGCCCCAGCCATCGCTTGTGGTCAGTTTGTGTTGGTTTCTTTGTGTGCGCATGTATTTTACCCTTCTCTCTCTCTCTGTGTAAATCTCCCATATATTTGAACCATTCTTATAAAAGGTCTTTTAAAAGGTTTATAAGAACATACACCATTTAATAACCACCTAATTGTAGTCAGTTTCTAATGTAGGAACTAGCTTAATCCAATCTATATGGACCCTTTTCACAGATCGTCAGTAGCAGGGTAAAGTGACTCCCAGTTCCTGTCATTTCTTTGACTAGTTGTGTCTATACTGGTGCACTGCCATGCCTAAATCAAACTGGCCCTATAATTAGTGTTATGAGCTAAAAAAGGTCTATTGCACTAATATTTTAAAGCAAGTGGTTGCCAAGTGGTGATTTTAGGACTCACTGTGTGTCCCCTTGTCTAAATGTAAGGGGTGTGTGGACAGTGATAGGGGTGGTGGGACAGTCCTGTCCCCTTGTCTAAATGTAAGGGGTATGTGGACAGTGGTAGGGGGGGTGGGACAGTCCTCTCCCCTTGTCTAAATGTAAGGGGTATGAGGACAGTGGTAGGGGTGGTGGGACAGTCCTGTCCCCTTGTCTAAATGTAAGGGGTATGTGGATAGTGGTAGGGGTGGTGGGACAGTCCTGTCCCCTTGTCTAAATGTAAGGGGTATGTGGACAGTGGTAGGGGTGGTGGGACAGTCCTGTCCCCTTGTCTAAATGTAAGGGGTATGTGGACAGTGGTAGGGGTGGTGGGACAGTCCTGTCCCCTTGTCTAAATGTAAGGGGTATGTGGACAGTGGTAGAGGGGGTGGGACAGTCCTGTCCCCTTGTCTAAATGTAAGGGGTATGTGGACAGTGGTAGAGGGGGTGGGACAGTCCTGTCCCCTTGTCTAAATGTAAGGGGTATGTGGACAGTGGTAGAGGGGGTGGGACAGCCAGGGGCGGGGCGCTGGACAATGTTCCTTATTTTCAAATCCTAATGTTGACAACTATGTCCTGGGTGGAAGAAGGTGTAGTGAAGGTGTAGTAGAGTCTATCACAGTGGGATGGGTATGGACTTCCATCTTCTTCTTCTCATCCACTGTTCACCCCCCCCCCCCCCCCCCCCCACCCCCACCTAAAGGCAACGCCATGGTCTTCAAGCCTTCCCCCATGACCCCCGTGACGGGAGTGATCCTGGCGGAGATCTTCCACGAGGCGGGCGTCCCCGTGGGCCTGGTGAACGTGGTCCAGGGCGGAGCGGAGACCGGCAGCCTGCTGTGCCACCACCCCAACGTGGCCAAGGTGTCCTTCACCGGCAGCGTGCCCACGGGGAAGAAGGTAGGCAGACGCCATGTTGCCCCCATGTTGAATCTTGAGAATTATGAGAATCTCGGAAAACAAACTCGCCTCGCCACACATTGACACGACTTTTAGAAGTTTAAAGCTGTGTCCAGGCCACCGATTCAGAAGGGTAGTGTGGACCTTGGTCTCAGGCACTGGTTGAGCTTGTTCCTGGTTTTCCGCAGGTCATGGAAATGTCGGCCAAGACGGTGAAGCATGTGACCCTGGAGCTGGGGGGCAAGTCTCCCCTCCTCATCTTCAAGGACTGTGAGCTGGAGAACGCCGTCCGGGGGGCACTGATGGCCAACTTCCTGACCCAGGGACAGGTAAGATATAGTCCCCCCCCCCCCCCCCCCCATGTCAACGAGATGCCTGACTCCCTGCCTTCTCCTCAATGACATTCATCTGAACGCGCTGTAAGTCGGCTTCAGATAAAAGTGTCTGGTCAACGACTTTATAATGATTTAATATTGAAAATGATGGGTTTTATTGGGATGTAAAAGCCAATTGGGTCTGTTTTGTTGCGTTGGTTTTATTAATGCTTTATGCTTGGGTAATTTTGCAATAAGTCTCTTTCAAGGAAAGCTTCCTTAGGGCTGAAGGCCAAGTCCATCTTAATGTTTGACCTCTTTGGTGGCGTGTTAGAGAGAGTATTCTATTGTTCATTTACCTGGTGAGAGAGATAAGCAGAAGTCCAGTCATTGCATTTTGCCCCCTTTATGTCAGGACATCTGCTTAATCAGGGTACCCGCGGTGGTATTAAAAAAGTCTTAAATATAATTTGCATAGGTCTTGAATTGCCTGTGTTGAACACTGCACTGAATATTTGTTGCCAGACAAGTAACAATGCTGAGGTAAACTGACAAACGAACAAATACAAACACATTTACATAGTTGTTAAACAATTCCAGATTGAGGACTATCATTTACCTATAGGCTGTTGGGCTGTGAAATTGGTATTAAATTGTGTTCCAAGTGGTATTAAAAAGGTATCAAAAAGTCTTGGTTGGTCTGAAGGTTGAAACCTTCAGAAAACCTGTTAATTCGTCCGTCAGCGTTGACTACTGATCTGTGGTGAAACAGGTTTGCACCAATGGCACGCGGGTGTTTGTTCAGCGGGAGATCATGCCCCAGTTCCTGGAGCAGGTGGTGAAGAGGACCAAGGCCATCGTCGTGGGAGACCCCTTACTGGCCGACACCCGCATGGGCGCCTTGATCAGCAAACCCCAGCTGGACAAGGTCCTGGGCTTCGTCGCTCAGGCCAAGAAAGAGGTGTGTTGAGCGGTCAGCTGTGCTTTCATCCATCGGTAGATCTCAGGTTATCACAAATGTGTTTTCATCGGTTGATTGATCTCAGGCGGTCAGGTGTGTTTTTTGATCAATCAGTTTGTCAGTTTCTAACAATCCAGGCATTTTATAGCAAGATAAGTTAGTCTATAGAGCTAGGAAAGGCTCAGAGTATCAGATTATTTCCTTATTTTAAACTCCTTGGTGGTCAATGAAACCACCAGAGTTATACATGGTGTGTACAACCAAGTGTATTCAACTCAAAATAAGCCTATTTATAGCACAGCATTGTTAAATACTTGATCCTGATTGGTCAATAATCTTTGTGCATTATTTTTCAATAATGGGACAACTCTGCTTTTAAAGAGCTCTGAATGAATGCGCTACAAATCCAACATTACAAACAACGGTTAAAATACAAATACTATATGTTGCTACATGATTCCTGGCACTGAGAAGCAGTAGGGGTGGAGCCATATACCATGCAGTAATCACCAGTTCAGGTTAACAGTTGAACTCAATTCAAGCTGACACTGCACATGCCGAGGTACACAACACACACACATTCCACAGAACCGCAGTGTGGAGTTGTGCAATCCTTGCAGCTTACCAGACCCTGAAATTGCTCAATCTGATACAGGATCCTCTTGATGATGTTAATACAAAAATAAATGAATAAGTGATAGCTTTTGTTCTTCTTGGTCGCAGGGAGCGCGGGTGCTTTGTGGTGGAGAACCGTTCACCCCCAGTGACCCCAAGCTGAAGGACGGCTACTTCATGTCTCCCTGCGTTCTCGGTCTGTTCTTCAACTCGATGTGTAGGGGCAGGATAGGCTAGTCGTTGGTGTGTTTGACTCCCAGCCGAAAGGTTCCGGTTTCGAACCCCAACGTCTGCCGTCTACCTGTAGGTGTCCTTGAGCAAGATGCCCCCTAACCCCTACCTGCTCTTAATAACATGTATTTTAAAAAAAAGTACAAAAACGCATCTGCTAAGTGACGAAATGGTATTTGTTAGACCATTTTTTGTGTTGTTATCTCAAAAACAACACTTGCGTCGAGCGTGAACGGTTGTTCCTCTTCCCTCCAAACGCGCAGATAACTGCAGGGATGACATGACCTGCGTGAAGGAGGAGATCTTTGGCCCTGTGATGTCGGTGCTGCCGTTCGACACTGAGGAGGAGGTCCTGCAGAGGGCCAACAACACGACGTTCGGCCTCGCCTCCGGAGTCTTCACCAGGTCAGACCATCATCTGGACCACTTAAAGTCACACTCAAGCTTGTATGGCAGACAGATGGACAGACAGACAGACAGACAGACGGCTACATGAAACACAGGACTCTAGCGTTTTGAACTCACAGATCCATCTGTCTGTCTCTCTGCCTGTCTGTGTCTGTCTCTCTGTCTGTCTGTGTCTCTCTCTGTCTGTCTGTCCTTCTGTCGGTCCGTCTGCCAGGCGTGTACTCCTGAACTCAATGCACATTTAATAGTAACATTTTGTACATTCAAGAAGCTTTATTTATCCTGAGGGAAATTACTGTGCAACAGTTGCAATACAAAGGTGGGAAGGTAATACAGGGTTAGCGTCTTATCTCAAGAGATAAGATATTGATGATCAAATGTTTGGCCGCGGAACTATTGAAATGCTTGAGACCTTTGATTCGTTGCCCAAGAGCGGCGTGTCAGATTTACTCCTACTGCTGAGCCAGCATATGTCTTAAAGGGACACTAAGTAGTTTTTTTAGTAATTTATTACCTCAAATCAACGTCTCCATTCATAAATAAGTCCCCATTGGTGTACAATTATCTCTGTCAACAATCTCACTTATCCTCCTGAGCGAAGAATCACTTATCAGAATTTACATAGGACGGGCAAGCTCTATGGAGGCTTCCATGTCCTTCCGGTCTATGAACTGCCGAGAGGGACAAAAAGCACTACGTGGTACAGGTAAGGCTAAACGCGTTTTCACTCAGAGCCAGCGTGACTGTGGAACAGAGAAGGAGCTTAGCGAGATGGGCTTGTCACTTCTAGGGTGACCATTTATGAGTTGTTGAAAAGGAGGACACCTCGGGTTGGGGGGGTGCGCGCCTCGGACCTACGGCCGACGGGCGGGGGTGCGCGCGATAGTAACACACCCCGGACCTATGACCGGCGGGCGGACCTATGACCGGCGGGGGGGTCTCAAAAAGGAGGACAAATACGCGTCCGGCATGCGCCGGACGCCGGACAGGGCTTTTGAAAAACCGAATGGCCACCCTAGTCACTTCCCCGGCAAATTTGAAAACCTGCACTGCACTTTAGTTTGTTTGAAATAACGTACGTCATCATCCGAAACAAAACTTGAAGTGTTTGAAGACATCTTGTCATTGGTTCTTGAATCTTGACTAATACCGCTTGCCGTAGTTCCAACAGGTTGCAACGAACATTTGAAAACGCGAGGCGCTAGAGAGCATAAATTTGTTTGAATGCAAAATACAACTTGACCACTAGATGGGGGGAAAAAACTACTTAGTGTCCCTTTAACTTGTGACTATTTCATTTTTTATTAATTTTGTGCTATTTCACATCTTATCATTTGCCATAACATTAATTCTGTATACTGCAATATATATAAACAGCTGGGCTGTGTCTAACCCTTTCCTTTTTTTTTGTAAGAGGTGCTCTTAACATCCATTTCTGTCATAATGTTCATTCTGTATGCCTTGGTCTCAACCTATTTGTGATGTGTAGTCATGTGATGTCTGCTCTGTGCATACCCAACAGGGACATCTCCCGCGCCCATCGTGTGGCGGCCAACCTGGAGGCGGGAACCTGCTACATCAACACCTACGGCATGGCTCCCACAGAGGTGCCCTTCGGGGGGTACAAGATGTCAGGTGAGACCCTCCCCTCCAGGTGTGTGTGTGTGTGTGTGTGTGTGTGTGTGTGTGTGTGTGTGTGTGTGTGTGTGTGTGTGTGTGTGTGTGTGTGTGTGTGTGTGTGTGTGTGTGTGTGTGTGTGTGTGTGTGTGTGTGTGTGTGTCTCCTACAACCCCCATTCCACTGCCTGTCTGCACTACCGCCATTGGTTTTGCTGAGTTTTTCAAAATAAAAGCGCAGTCTTATTCAGCGCCATTCGCTTGTTGTACCATGTTTTGCTTGAGTGAGTAGGATGGTTGTTTATTTTTTTGCATGCAGTATTATACTAGACCTTAGTAGCTGATCAGAACATTACAGTAACAGCACATTAATGTAACTAGTACTTCACCAGGTGAAGTACTGATATTGTAGTACTTCACTGATCACACCGTAGTACTGATCCTGCTGTAGTACTTCACAATGTGTAGTACTGATCCTACTGTAGTACTTAAAGATTCAAGATTCCTTTGTAACAGCCCATTATACAGTTATAAGAGTACAATTCAGCAATAATGAAATAAAAATATAAATATAATATAAAAAGTGTTGTGTTTGTAAAGTGCAGATGTGCATTGTTTGTGTGCTAACATCATAGTACTGATGTTGTAGTTGTAGCGCTCCACTGTAGTACTGATCCTACTGTAGTACTTCATCATAGCACTGTGTGGCAGGGTTAGTCCGGCCACACCTAAGTGGCTTTTCTTGGGGCCCTCCGACACAGGACACGGGTAGATGGTAGTTGCAAGATGTTTATTTGGAGATTAAGGCTGGTGGTATTCGCTGAGCTGATGGTACAACTGTCATGACAGTGCTCCTCCTCAAGTGTGTGTGTGTTGATGGCTGGTTTATCCTGGGTGCCATGATTGCTCTGCACCACAGGTGTGCAGCCCCACCCAGCCAGAGTCCAATCAGTCTGACTGGACCAGCCATCAACAGCACACACTCCACATACACCCTCCACATACTGATACTGCGGCGTCCTTGCAGGCTTCGGCAGGGAGAACGGCCAGCCGACGGTGGAGTACTACTCGCAGCTGAAGACGGTGATGGTGGAGCTGGGCGACGTCGACAGCCTCTTCTAGACACCGCTTCTCACTCACTACCGTTTTTTTCCAACGGTTCCAACGTTTTTTCCGTTAACTTTCCAACGACGTGTCACTGTGAAAAAGGCACACCACACTACCATATCACTCGAGTCAATCACAATGACTCACGCCACGTAGACCAGAAAGAGCTGCAGCAGCCGATGTGAATAAAGCTAGAGCTGTTTTACAGACTGTCTTTGGTGTCTTTTTTTTTGTATTTGTGATACATCTGGTTGGTTTTGGGGTCAAATAAAGACATCACGGGGTGTCTGACTCTAGTCCTTAAAGAATGTACAGTATATTATATGATGATATTGAATCAAACACCATGCCTTAAAGACACCGAAGAGGTGAGGACTGCAGAGTCAGAGACCACCTGCTTCCGCAACAGACTCAAGACCCACCTGTTCAGAGCTCACCTGGACCCCGCTTAGCATCCTTCCTCTCAAGACCCTCCTGTTCAGAGCTCACCTGGACCCCGCTTAGCATCCTTTCCTCTACTACCTCTCCCACTAATGATAAAGTAAAAATAAATGAATAAAAACTACTTTGCAATCGTTCTGTGTTTGTACGTCCTGGCTCTTACTTTGATATTCTGCGCTTAGTAATTTCACACTTATCTCCTTTGTATTCTAGCAATCAGTTAAGTTGGCAATTAGGTGTGCTTGAAACCAAGGGCGTAATCAGCGTTTTGAGAGTGGGGGGGGACATATTTAAACGGGGGGTCTGGGGGTCCTCCCCCAGAAAAATTTGAAAGAAGTAGTTGCAATTTCCCGCATTCTGGTGCATTTTACCATGTTTTCAGATTCAAAATGATCTCCCTCTTTCATTGATTTTCCTTGGAGCATGGTCTGCAATTACTGACTACTATTATGTTCTGGTGTAATACACACAGAGATGTATAAAGTACTGGAGACCAAGACTTGAGTAGAAGTACAAGTAGCCTACTATATCAAAAAAGTGACTTGAGTAGAAGTAGAAGTGTTCTTTAAAAACCATACTTAAGTGGAAGTACTAAAGTATTCAAAATGTTTTGTATTTAAGTATTGCAAGTAGAAGTATTTTAAAATGTACTACTCAAGTACTGAAAGTACAAGTACAAGTGTTGTGTTATGTGTAGGCTATACAAACACATGTATGGTCAAAATAGAGAGCTAGTTGAAGCACGTATTCTGATTAATTCTGATAATTAATTAGTAAGTCATTTAATATTTTGAATGGGTAAAACATTTGATTTTTATGTTTCATTAGGTGTGTTAGTTCAGCTGGCATCACAATCTGATACAGCCAATACTAGAATTGTCTATAGGCCTGTCTCATTTTGTGTAGTTTAACTTATTATGTGGTAGATTTGTCTTATTAATATGTAATTAATAGCACCTTAATATTTGCTGAAAGCCTTTCATGATTCTTGAAATAATAGGTGCAAGTTCAGATATTAATATTGTATGAGCCTATTAAAATGACGCCTGTCTCTTTAAGACACGTCTTCCAGGGCTCTGCTAGCGAACAATCAGCTTGAGCGGCAGTTTTCCGCTTGGTCCTAGTGCTTGACCCGTCTCTGTTCACTATAGCGTAACATTGTTTTTGGACGGTAAAAAGTGCGGGGGACTAAAACGGCCTTTTGAAAAAGTGCGGGGGACATGTCCCCCGTGTCCCCCCCGTAAATTACGTCCGTGCTTGAAACTCATTCTTGTGAAATGCTTACTCTGATAGCGGTTTATTGTTGCACTTTCTCCTAACAAATGTACTTAATGTAAGTCACTTTGGACAAAAGCGTCTGCTAAATGCCCTAAATGTAAAATGTAAATGTAAAGACTCCTTGTTGGTCTGCTTGAGAATGCGACTTGTTATATGTGCTCTTACCCCACACACACCCAGTGCTTGCTGACACACTTACTGCAGGGAAGAGGGTACATTTTTACACAATATTAAGTATAAGTATTCAATTGTAAAATCCCACACATTAACAACAGACGTGGATTGAAATGTTCGATTCAGATTTATTTATTAATAACTTTATTAATAATTTATCTTCAAGATATATAAACAATATAATGGAAATAGAAAATATAATAAATGTACGGAAAAATATAAAACACAAATGTAAAGTTAAATAGCTATTTACTAGAAATAACCTATTAACAGAACCTATGGAAGGAGCGTACACACCATTACTGTGAAAATCCTCAACCGGATGTAGAACGGCACAGGAAGCAAAGCTAGAAATTCGGATCTCGTATGAGTGCTGAGTGTTGTGTTTTTTTGCGGTCGTTTTAGAAACATGCAGGTAAGCGAACAAATCCATGAAGTTATTAATCTCCAAATGTTGCTTAATATAATCAACCATGTGGGCTCTGAAACTTACACTTGACACGAAAGCTCCCACCCCAAAACCCATTAACGACAAACGTCGCATCTCATTCATAAGAATTGTAGGTGTTGTCGCGTTGATTTAACGTCAGGATTTGATGTCAAAATGTCGTCTTGAATGTCGATCCAAACAGCAACGGGAGGAGAAGCAGCTGGAGGCGTCCGTGGACTCGCTCATCTCCCGGGTCGCCCACCTGAAGAGCGCCCTGCACAGCTTCATCTACAAGCTGGAGAACGAGTTCGAGAGGCTGGAATGGTACGGTCCGTCTTTTTGCCGCGCATGCGCGGTGCTTAAACGTCCAAGAAAAATGACACATGCTGCCTGCCCCTAAAGTACAATCAAGTACCTATCCCAATCAAGTAGCCCATCTCATCTAATCTGGAAAAATCTAATCGATAATCTGATGTGCAGATGTTTTAGTGTTGTACGCTGCCTGTGGAAATATTGGTATAGCTGTCTTTTATAAAAGTGCCAATGTTATTTAATAATGCTATTTATTTTAATGGATGTATTGTGCCTTGTTCTGGTTGGATGTCCTCTTCTAATGGACTCTGTGTCTGAGGATAAAAGTTGATGATGAATATGATATCACGCAGGCCATCTGTCCTGGACAACTTCGCCCTCGTCTCCGGCCAGCTGAACACCATCAACAAACTGCTCAGAAACGAAAAGACGCCCTCGTTTCGTAACCAGGTCATCATACCGCTGGAGCTGTCCCCTGACCGAGACGACGAGCTGGCTGTAAGGAGACTATACTCTGAAGTGTAGCACATGTTATGTTTCGCTTTGTATAATGCACACAGCTGTTTTTTATACTTGCATTTGAGCTGACTTCTCACTTCTCAAAGGTGCTATTTATCTATTTATTATTGTTTGTTTTTTCATGTTGTATGTCTTTTAAGTATTGACTGTCTAGTCCTGCCCTGTACTTTCTGCTGTGACCACCAACGTTCCCACCTGGGATGAATAAGGTACCCTCTTGTATTACTAACGCCACGGTTAACTGGTCCTACAGAAACTAACAGAGCAGCGGGTGCCAGTGTTCAGCCATGAGATCGTCCCGGACCACCTGCGGACCAAGCCGGATCCGGAGGTGGAGGAGCAGGAGAAGCAGCTCAGTGCTGAGGCGGCTCGCATCGGCCCAGAGGTGGCACAGGTAAGGATAAACACATCCTAAGTTTGTTTGGCGCTGAACAAAGGCAACATAAGATGGTCATTCATTAATCCCAGATACTTTTGGAAATGACTTTTGACCTGCTAAAGTGGAAAAATCTACCGGCCAAGAAATTGTTTTAATATGTAACTCTAAAACTGTAACATGTCACTTATTTTTCTTGCCAAATGTATCAGGTGGCAGGTGTTAATTTTGGACCCTAGTCACCTGCACAGTGGTGCACCGCTCCAGAAAATGTAGCTAGATTTCAGGGTGACGGATGGCGAGAGAACTTTGTCAGATTTACGTTCAGGATCACAGACGCAGAACCATAAACACAAGCACTGGGCATGGAGACCCGCCGCGACGTACCTGCAGCCGCGGCTATTCGGTGCCAAAGTATCATTTGGCCTCAACAGTTGCACGACAGCTGGTGTTGCCTATTAACTCTGTGTTTTTTGTGTGCTCGTCATTAGAAACAGATTCAGACACTCAACAAGCTGTGCTCCAATCTGCTGGAGAAGCTGAACAACCCGCGTGACGACCGCGACCCGGAGACCGCAGGTAATAACGGAGCCGCCATTTTGTGTGGTCTGCTTCAGAGCCAGAACGATGAAAATCATACACGCGCGCATCACAAGATCTGCTGTGTCCCTGTTTCTGTGCTCATGATGAGACATCGCAGTGTTGTGTTCGTGGAAACTCATCATTAGGAACAATGAGTTGGGTCATGGTCATGTGGTCGCGTCATCAGGGGTGGCCTCAACCCCAATCTGCTCCCGTTGCGTCATTCCAGGCTGCTGGATCTTGAAACCTGTGCTGTGTTCAGGGGTTGAAACTAACTTTTTGGCTTACCAGACAACTGGCGAGTAGATGAAAATTTACAGATTTTTTACCAGACAAAAATATTAAATTGCCATTTGTTAGAATTACTTTTTCGTATGTCTGTCTAAATTGATTTTCAATCATAGTAATCGCATTGTCTCTTCTCTTCACAATATTTATTAGCAGCATATATATACAGAAACATTTTTCACTTCATTCGTAACACACATTTTTTTCAAACCAATTGCGACCGAAAAAATCCCCACAAACTCAACCGAAACCGTCAAGTCTAAATCATGCGATAGGCGCGATGACATCCTCACAGCATGCACACCGGCTGTGTGCGGACTCGGGTCTGCGGCTGAGTCCGCGGCCGGGTCCGCAGTTGGCGGGCTTGGTGCTGGGGCCGCAGCCGGGCCCGGGGCTGAGTCCGCGGTCGGGTCCGCGGCTGGCGGGTCCGCGGCTGGCGGGTCCCCCCCATTGACAATCGCGCACCCCCCCCCCCCCCCCCCCCCCCGTCGACAATCGCCCCCCCCCAAACCAAACTGGCGCCCTTGATGATGGGCTTTTATTTTTTTAGATTACTCGCCAGAGTGGCGAGTGGTCTTCATAAATTACTCGACAAATACAAAAATTACTCGCATTTGGCGAGTAAAACAGCTTAATTTCAACCCCTGGTTGTGTTCCAATACCCATACAACCATAATATTTAGTCTGTAGTATGCCAAAAATACCAGGATGTCCTACTACATCCGGTGGCAGTATGCAAGCCAGCGTGCTTTTCTGGCTATTCTGACCCACAGTCCTCTGCGCAGCGCAAGATACGTCACTGAGCCGCCGAGAGAGCACAGATGTCTCTTGTTGCAGGTGTGCTAATCAGTGAAATCACCTCTAGTATGTCCCACTTTTATGCAGCAGTACGTATTTTGGAAGGGCGGCTGCAGTACATACTAAGAGTAAAAAGATAAAGTATGCGATTTGGAGCGCGGCGCTGGTTTGTGTGTATCGGCCTTGTGGTTTGCCTAGCGGCCATCTTGGTTCCGTCTTGATTCTAAACACAAGCTGGGTGGCGTTATTATGGATCCCACTGCTTTTCTTGGCAAGCCACACCCGCCGTAGCATTCGAGCGCTAGGATTGGCCAGGCGTCCATGCTCACGCGAGGCAATGCAAGAGTGTTGATGTCGACAGCCCGCGAAACTTTTTTATGCCATCATCCATCATCCCATCTCAACAATATGCCTTCAACTGAAGAAGACAAAGAACGGTAAATTATCAATAAATTAACTAGTTTTCCATCCATCAAACTATTTTCTTCCACCATGTTTTCGTTAGTGAAGCAAAACTAACGGCAACTCACTGAGTTCTGGCCATCGTCTTTTTCCCTTTCTCCATTTGATTACTTAACGCTAACTATCTAGATGGCGTTAACTAACACATTTGGATAGTTTTGCGAGAGCATGGACGCCTGGCCAATCCTAGCGCTCGAATGCTACGGAGGGCGTGGCTTGCCAAGAAAAGCAGTGGGATCCATAATAACGCAGCTGGGTGGGGAGACTGAATGCACAAGATGGCCGCTAGATGAATAAGGCCTGTCGTGCCTCTGCTATGTCATACAGTATCTCTTGAGGTACAATACGTTGTCAGTTGGATGCTTTAATTCAAAGTGACTTACAGAGACTTCAGATCCATGTCATTACAAAGCAGGTGGGGGTTAGGGGGCGTCTTGCTCAAGTACTCCTACAGGGTTAGGTTGCGGACACTGGGGGATCGAACCCAGTACCTTTTTGGCTGGGAGTCCAACACCCTAACCACCACTAGACTGCACTGCACACAGCTTTAATTCTTGAGAGAACCAACACAGGCAACCATTTTAAAGGGCCCCTATTTTACCACCAGGTGTGGTGTTGATTAGATATTACGTCTTTAAATTGGGAGTGGGAGTGTTCATCTGGGTGAACACTTCCACTTTTTAATTCACTGGAGGGTAGATTTTGACTTTGATTTTGACTGGCTTGTCAACATCAAACCTGGTGGTAAAATAGGGGCCCTTTAAGACTGCCCACACTCCTCATCATAACCACCCTTTATTCACGCAAAATCTCTGACTGTACCAATCAACTCGCCTCTTCTCTTTCAGCGATGCGCCAGAACAAGCCCTCCTTCAACCCTGCCGACACCATGGCGTTGGTGGGGGCCGTGGCATTTGGGAAAGGCCTTTCCAAGTGCCGTCCCCCAGGCCCTGTGGCCCCTGGACACCCTGGGCAGGGGCCCATGATGAGCGGAGGCCCCACCCTGCAGCAGGTCACCATCGGCGGGGCTTCAGGACAGCCAGGAGGTATCTTTGTGGTCACGTTTATCGTGCTCAACTGTCAACATTTTACATTTCTGCTGCTCGTATAGATAGACTTTTTGGTGTATTTTATATACTATTTGTAGTATTAAAAAAAGGTCAACGTAGATCTGTATTACCGTGATATCTGACATGAAATTATTTAAATGTGCTTTGCTGATCCTGTCTCACAGGGAAGATGCCAAGCAGCATTAAGACCAACATCAAATCGGCCTCCGGACATCCGTACAACCGCTGAGACGACATGTCAACTATAATCACTCATATTTCCTCCACTTCCTGTACTCTACCGAAAAGGAATAGCAATAGTTTCTTTTTATATGCCTGCTATTTCTATGTTGCATAATAAATATTTACACCCGAACAACCTTTTCTTGAGTTTTTAAATGTTTTAATACGTCATGTGTTGCGACCAATCGGCCACTAGATGGCAGCAAAATCTCACCTTTCAACTGACGAAGCGTTACTCTCGACAGCCTGGATTCAGTCTGGTTTCTGTAGTGATCTTATTGGAGTCATAATACATGTTTTAAGACGTGTGCAGCTGTCGGTATGTTGGGATATTTAAATGTCAGCGTTTGCCAAACGTGACATTTTATTGCACTTCTGCATGCAATGGATGCACTGCTCAGCTGAATGCAATTGCAACACAATGCCTAAATCGTGCATTCTGCGCAACACATCTCGTCTCAATGTGTTTAATACTGTGGGAATTGTTTTTAATTCTCCAGTCAAAAGCAAGTAGGTTGTTTCTACTCTATATCGTTGAGTAGGATGTCGTATTGCCTTGTGTCGTGCATCACATGCTCCTCTTCCAGGCCCTGCATCTCGCCCATTACGCAGACTGTAACAAGAGGGGTGGCGTGAGGGTAATGTGTGTGGACGTCGCCGCGGCTGGCCTGATAATGTCAAAGTGTTTAAGCAGACGAGAGGGAGGGGGGGGGGGGGCTTGATGCTGACGTCTGTGAGTAGGGGGGGGGGGGGTGATGGTGATGGGGGTCTCCCTGCTCCCGCGTCTGTCCACTCCAATCCCTGTCCCGCCGCCGCCACGGCGCGCGTCCCGCCGTGCGTCCGTGCGCGCCGCGCGGCGGGACCGGGGCTGACCTACATGCGCCCTCTGTCCTCGGCCGCGGCCAGACGGGTCGCCGTCGCTGCTGAGACAGCTCAAAGCTGGGCGAGGTCGACCCGCATCCAGCAGGGATGACATTTTTGTCTAACAACTGGAAGCGGACAATAGGCTGTGATCGCCACCACACTGACACATGAGGATGAGGAGCATCATGGCGCTTTCTCTGCGTGATGAACACTGTCCCCCCCAAAAATGTGTTTTACCGAAATCCACCAAAGAGGAGACTTCCCATCAAAACAAATCGGTCTATAAACAAATCACTTTTAGGTTTGGTTTGTTTTTATTTTTGATTTAATATAGGCCTATCTATGTAAAGAAAACTGCAGGCCTATAGTATTTTATTAGATTACTTCTGTAGCCACACACACACACACACACACACACACACACACACACACACACACACACACACACACACACACACACACACACAGGTGTGCTGCTGAATAGTACAGTGTGTACAGTAACATCTCCAAACCTCTTATTATATGTATTATTTGCAGTACCTCATGTCAGTAGGTCCACGTCTACAGACCATCAGGGGTCAGTCTAGGCTCACTGTCATGCTGCAGAGCCTGCAGACGATTTATACACACATCATTTACCAAGCCACCTTCCGTTTTAATGCACATTTACATTCATTAAAACAACACGAATGTGTAATGGTGCGTGTGTGTATGTGTATGTGTGTGCGTGCGTGTGCGCGAGGTGCGTGCGTGCGGTTGACATCTTGGCGAGGCTGCAGGTTAGATAACAGGGAAACTCGAGCCGACAGCTGCCTCCTAAATGACATTAAGGGCCTTTAGCAGGGGACACAAGCCAGCAGTAGGCTACCCAGCAGCCATGCGCTCATCAGCGTTTACCACAATAATAAAGACAAGGGGAAACGTTCATCCAAGGGGGGGGGGGGGTGCATTACGCGTAAGGCACTGGCATGGCAGCACACCGAGACATTAATACCAGGCCATTGTTTTTATGTCATTTAAAAAAAAAATGTGTCGAGGTGGATGTAGTCCCATATATAAGATATGCACATGGTGGCCAATTCTTTTAAAGACAACTATAGAGCTGCGGGCGCGCGTCATAGGCGAGCGCATACACTCACACACTCCCACAACGTTGGGGAAATTATGTTGGCAAATGCAATTTCTCTAAGACTTAAATAACTTGAAAGGCAGAGACGGCGTGGTAAGCTATGTGGTGTCAGCTTTGGGAAACTTTGGATCTGAGGAATTCATTACAGATCAGTGGTGGGCGGCGAGGCGACGGACAAGCGCGTCATTCCCGCGACGCGCAGCAGGTCTGTGCCAAACTGAACCGTTTCCAAATCTGAAATCTGTAGGCTACACACCCACAACCACCACAGTGGTGGCGGTGCTTTATAAGGGGCCTTGTTTTATCTTAGTTATAAAAAAAAAACTGTTTTAATCAACTGTGACATTAAAGGGGAAAAAAATAAGTACCGAGATGCGATTTCTTGGTGAACAAAAAAAAAATGGCACACAGAAAGCTGCTCCGTTTTCTCGAGCGAGGAGGAGGAGGAGGAGGTCCGTGGTTTTTCCTCAGCGAGGTGAACTTGAGGACTAATTATCTTGTGCCCCCCAGACCTTTTAACAAGACGTCTCCGGGTCTCTGCTCCCATCCTGTATCCCTCCTCTCCTCCGGGCGTTGCGATGGAGACGCGGCGCCACGTGCGTAATTGCGCCGGCAGGCAGGGGTGGCCCGTGCGCCTCCTGCGTCCTATAAGTGATGTGGAGGCCTGCACTTTGTTGTGATCCTTATTATTGTCATTGATATAATGTGATGACCCTCGCAGAGACACGTGCCGAGGTGGATTTATATCATCCTCATATTGTATTTTACAAAGACAACACTCACAGTGCCACGTGCTATTTAACCAGTGAGGCGATCGCTTTGCTGTCTCAGATATTTGCCAACTGCTAAATGGTTTAAATGATCCAACAAATCCTTAAATGATCCACAAATGCTTGGGCTTCAATAACGGAGGATGCGTAATGATTTATGAAGTCCTCACCCCATTTCATAGTTATTTTAAAAACGTTTTTCGGAAAACAACATATGCGTATTTAAAGGTAAATAATGACAAACAGAAAACATGTTGAATCCAATCCCAGAATAGTAAAACTATATCTTCTTTTCCAAATGCATTTATTACAATGACTATGAGTGACTGCACGTTTGAAATGTTTGCATAGCTTGAAACTATAGGGCAAAATGACATTAACCTACTTTTAAAAGAACACTTATAAGAGCAGTAAGAATTATGCCTTTTTAATCCTCCTCCTACTACTACTAAGATACTTTATTTCTCCTAAGCCTACTCCTAGTATCCACATTATACAACTGTACGGCAATATATTGCAATTACTACTAATACTTTACATATACTAGGCCTACTATAACTTATTTTCCTCCAGTTTCAGTGTAAGGGGCAGAAACCAGATGATGGGGAAATGGGGGAGGTAGTGGGGAGGTAGTGGGGGGGGGGGGGGGGGGTGGTAGTGGGGGGGGTGGCAGTGGGGGGGTGGTAGTGGAGAGGGGGGGGGTGTAGTGGGGGGGGGGGAGGTGGGTCGAATCACACTTCGTGTCTCGTTTATCTGGAGGAGAGAGATAAGTGTACATTCCTCCTCTTTCTGGAAAACACGACACATTAGCCATGCCTCGGAGGGACGCAGGGGTGGTGACGGAGGGGGGGAGGTGGTGGGGGGGGTGGGGGGGTGTTGGGGGTGTTGAGGGTGTGTGTGTGGGGGGGGGGGGGGGGGGGGAGAGGAGCGTGTCTGTCGGCCTGAAGCACAGAGCCTTCACCGTGTTAGAGAAAGAAAAAAAGAGAAAAATGACAAACTGTGAAAATGTCCCCTTCACACCTTCGAGTAGCTCCGACGTTACTTTAGCTGCTAACTGTGAGCGGACGCACGCCGGGGCTACAGGCTGTGGCGTGTTTGGGGATGAAGTGTGAGGATGTGCGATGTTCTCCTGGGGTATGTAGCGCCGCCACGTGTAGCCTAGCAATGTGTTAGCTTTGGTCAGACAGTGGCTTTTTCCTCAACTTGACCCCAACTATACACTGGCCCAGAGGAGAACACACACCAGTTATAGAAACGGCCTGTGAGTTATCTATAGAAGATATGAGCTACGTTAGAGATAGAAATGTGACTTTTTTAAAAAAGTTTAACAATTTAAAAGTTGTTTTTTTTACGCTTAAAGGTGAAAAAAATACATTACAAATTGGTTCGATGTCAAATATGGGCTACGTTCAAGATGGAGCGTAGAGATAGAGAGAACAAAAAACGACAAAAACGGCAATTTATGCAACAAAAGAAACGGTTTATTTGGAATATGCATCGCCAGTAGAAATGAAGACACCATATAACCTTAAAACACCTTTTCAGCTAATTCTCCTCCACAGAAAAAACAGAAGTTGGAATCAAAAAGACAAGAACTATGTGATACCTTTGTACATATGTAGAGATAAAAGTTCAAACCGCCAAGAAAAAAAAGGCTCCAAAAAATTCACTCTTTTCCTTATAAAAAAATGGAGGAACATTCAAAACACCGTAGTACGTTATTTTATTGAAGAACAAAAGACATGCAACAAATAAAACATTTTATGTTTTACAAATTGTACTTTCTCCTCTTTTTTAAGGTCCTTTCTTGACTTTTATTTTGAAAAACTAAAAGCGTCATTACATGAAGCTTCCATATTCGATTTGAGAGGCGATGTGAAAGGTCAGCCATTTTAGAGCAGTCTCTTCATTTGACAGATGAGGTCAAATAATTGCTATAGTGCATGAACCAATCAATAGGTAGGTAAACCAATAGTTGAATTCTGAATAATCAGAATGTATGCAGTCGATTTAGAATCAATAATCACACCTCACCTCCACACAGCGTCTGTAACAAAAACACAATAGTTTCCACACATCGTAAATATAAAAAAAATGTTTTGATAGGTTGACAGTTTGACCGCTGGATTGTATCAGTTTTGAATAGTTTCAGTTTCTTTGTAGATTATTTGCGGGGTTTTCGATTACAATGAACAAACCAAAACAATTCACAGGGCAATGTTAAACCTTTTGACTGCACCAGTAACTATTAGGACAGTAACAATCAAAAGTGTATGTGTGTGTGTGTGTGTGTGTGTGTGTAAAAAACAGGATCAGGAGACAGGGACTACAGTTTATTTGTCTGTAAAACATTTGGCTGCTATATAGTTTTAAAAAAACTGAATACTGTCCAAATTGAAAATGTAATGTAAAACAAGAGTAAAGGTGCATATCTACAAATATATATATAGCGCATTCCCAGGGCTCGTCGACATATGTTGGCATACAAAATAAAACCCAGTCCCGTCACCAAGCAACAGAATAGCGAAATGAAGAAAAAGAGATGACAAGTAATTTACAACTCGGAGACATAAAAATATATCCAAACAGCGTCTGAGTCTGTGTGCGAGTGTCTCGCTCTACTTCCTGTCAGGCCTGCAACTTCTTTTTGGCTTTGAGTGCAGAGAGCTGGAGCGTTTCTGTGGATGCTCTCCAGTTCATTATAAACAATAAAATCACACAAACACACAGGTCTGGTAAAGCTGATCCCACACGTAGGTCGTACAAACCCAAGTCATTTTGTTTTTGGTATCAAAGTATGGTATGTGTTTGATATCTGAAGGAGACATAGTGTGATAATGTATACATACCAAATACTATACTGTACATACAGCCCAAGCTCACAGATCTCAAATTTACATTTTGATTTGTTTTCGATGAATGTCTTGTTATTAAAAAAACAAAAAATAAAAAAAACAAAGGACAACCCCGTTTGAATTTTAGCACCAAAAGAAAACTAAAATTACAACTTTTCATCAAAGACATGCAATGAGTTAGACTCCTACGACACTGTTCCCAAAACTCAACGTAAGTCAAGAAAATGAAAAGCAAAATCCCAACGTATTATTTTGCCCACATATGGATTTGGTTACCAGCAGTATTTGGCTAAAGTATTGATCGCAGTAATGCACACGCACAAAGAGTTGGTACTGTAGTATATGTACATTATTGCTCCGTATATGAGTACTATTATGTATATTCTTGTTGATAATATTCCATTCTGTTGTTCCCTTTCAGCTAATACAGTTACGTTGAAACAATACACACTTTATTGTGCTTTAGGGTGGGTTCAAATTTGGTCATTTGTTGAGTGTATCAAGTCAATCTTTTTCTAAACTCACTAAAGTTGTTTTGCTTGTAATGCGACAAATACAATTACAGAACCGAAAGAAAAAAATATATACCTTATACACCTTAAATTGGTTCCATATGATCATATTTAGCTGATTAAAATTATTTTAATTGATTATAGTTTTTGCTTTTAAATAACTGATAATTTATAAAAACTGCGTATGAGCTGATAATATAGTACACTGGAAATAAAATATGAAACAATTTATGTCACCGCTCGTTGTACATCGTTTGGAATACAAATATATCAAATAAAAGCCGAAGTTTGGATATAAAGATATTACCGTTTTCACAGCTAAAACAAAATGTTACCTTAAATAAGTACAAGTAACAAGAGTACACAACGTAACTTTATAAAAAAAAAAACACCTCCAGGGGTAAACTTTGGCACGACGGACAAACATGTGGGTGTATAAACAAAGCAAGAACAATAGAGACATTTTTAATCGTATGAGTAGGCAATATTGATTTCAGTAAATCATAAGGAGAAAAAAAAGAGAATAGAATTGAAAGCATTTTAAATGATCAAGTGTGTTTGTTCTGGTTGCGTTTTTTTCCAATCGAGGTAGTGTGAGATCCAGGGTGGGTGGGTGTGGGGGAGGGGCCGGTGTACTGCTATTGGTTCTCCGAGGGCGTGACGTAACGCGAGGGGACGAATACAAAGAGGCCAATGTCTGAGGGGTCGTCGTGGCGATGAGGAAACTGTACAAAACCCTTAACGTGGAGGAGACGGCCCGAAAAAAAATTATTTAGTCTGTAATGGCGTGACCACATTGTTCTAGGAGATTCCTAGCCCCCAGATGTCTGCTGCCGTGAAATCACATACGCCACCTTCATCAGTCCTGACTTTGGAGGAGGGTGAGAGGATGAGGAGGATGAGGAGGGGTGGGATCAGTTGGAGGTGTCTGAGTGAACGCTTCCGGGTCCTTCCGTCGGTGATGTCACAGAGGAGGGTGTGGCCGCGTCCTGCCATCCACCGTTCACCTAAAGAGAGAGACAGACAGGAAGAGGAATTAACGCCCATGTACGGTCGTAGACTGTGAACTAAAATGCTTTAGTAGTTAATATTTTAGTATCCTATACTAAAGAAATTAGTGCTTTTTAGTAGCTACCCTTTTTTTAATAGCACAAATTATTTATTTATTTAAGGTATAGCGAAGGAAACGTATGAAGTCCACCCCCCAATATAGAATTACTCCTGTAAAGAAAAAATAGCTTGAAATGTACACTTAAGAACAGTACATTAATCAAAGTACTCAAGTACTTTCCACCCCAGATTGAACTTGCTGCCTGCCTGGCCAGCTCTTCCAATAAAACATCCATGATAGAACGACATCCAGGAGCCATTAGGTCCCGGGGGAGAGAGAGAGCGCTAGCTAGCAACGCTACATGATACGACAGTAGCCTCGGTTCCCCAGCAGTTAAAGCCTTAGGGCTGATCTGCATCTGAGGTCATCCCAAGAGTCATATCATACTATCATAGTCATGATTGTATAGTACAACACAGAAGGACAGATGTATTATTATTATTATTGTTATTGTTATTATTATCATTCTTTTTTTTTTTTTCCGGCCATGCCGAAATTGAATGAATTGCGGTCATACTCATACTGTTTGTAGCATGCCATCGCTCCACATATTGTAAGTTAATTTAAATAATGGAGAAAAGGCTTGTCTATATACGTCTAATAAGAAATATATACATCACCTGAAATGAATACAAAATAAAAGTCCTGAAGTTACATTTCAACAACATTAAATAGAACAGAATACATTGGGAGATATTATGGTCTTTCCCAGGAGTGGAGAGACTTCTTTATACCATCGGTAGATTTTATCATTTAAGAATGGGCCTTGTGGTATTTTATTGTGAAGGCTGTTATTTGAAGCAGCCAGTGTGTGATCCCAACGGGAGACTGGAGCTTGTAAAGTTTCTAGAAGAAGGTAGTTAGACGGTTTTGCTGTAGAGATGCAGTGTCTCTTTGAAACAACTGGTATCTGTTAATTTAGCCTATTAAGCCTGCAAGCGAACTTACCAGGAATTAAAAAAGAAATGATTTGAGACTCTTTTGCATGCGTGCAATTATTTAACCTTAAACATGTTAATAATTCAACGCAATTCAACACAAATAATCCAAGGATGAATTATAAATATATCATAAAAAGGCGCTATAAAAAAAAAAAAAATCGAATTTATTATAATAATAATTATTATTATTATGCAGTAATATTCATTTGAATATAGCTCTCAATAAAAGGCAAAGGCTTAGACAGTTAACTTCATACTTGGTAACCAGAGCTCCTACATTATGCAGGACGGAGCTTTTCACGTAAAAAAAGAGAAGAGAATAAAACAGTGAACTGTGGCGCTGAGTCGTGGTCCAACGGGCGTGCGAAGAGAGTGGCGTGGCGGTGTGTGTAGTGTGTGTGTATGTGTGTGTGTGAGTGAGTGAGTAGAGTGTGTGTGTGTGTGGTGTGCACCTATGTGTGTTTGTGTGTGCGTGTGGTGTGTGTGAGTGAGTGAGAAGAGTGTGTGTGCACATGTGTGTGATTTATATTTATGTGTGTGTGTGTGTGTTTTATATTTGTGTGTGTGTGTGTGTGTGTGTGTGTGTGTGAGAAACATGACATTAACACTCCCAACAATCCCACCCGGCCCAGCTGGCTGTGCTTCACGCCGCCAGCGAGCGCCGTTTCAACACACCGCCATGTTTTTTATCTTTTTTTATCCGGTAGACAATCCGTCTCATTAGCATACGGCCGCTGAGCCGCGACGAGGGCGGGAGAGAGAGGGAGAGAGGGAGAGAGAGAGAGAGAGAGTGCGGCTGTGCTCGCCCTGGCTCGCTGTCAGGGCCATTAGAGCAAGGGGCGGGTGATCGGAGCGATGTGATTGGATAGCTGTCCCGCGTCCACACCCGCCTCTTCTTGGGTCTGTCTGATCGATTTCCCCCCGCGCCGCGTGGCTTGTCGCTGCCGATTGTCCTGCTGCTAACAGCCGCTAGCAACGCCCCCCCCCCCCCCCCCCCCCCCCACCCCCACCCCCCGCCCCGACACACCCTGACCCCCCTCTGTACACACTCACACACAGTTCACACACACTGCACACACACACACACACACACACACACACACACACACACACAGTACACACACTGCACACACACACAGTACACACACACATATACAGTATAAACACACACACACACACACACATACATACATACATATACACATACATACACACACACAGTACACACACACATACACAGTATATACACACACTGTACACACACACACACACACACCTATACATATACAGTATAGACACACACACACACACACACATACACACATACATACATACACACACACACACACACACAGTACACACACATACATACACATACATACACAGTATGGACACACACACACCTACATACAAAGTATAGACACACACACATACACACACATACACAATATAGACACACACACACACACATAACATAGATGCAATATAGACACACACACACAGTTCACACACACACACACACACACACACACACACTATGCTTCCCATCGCCATGAGCTTGTCTTTTGTCTAGGGCCTTCATGTTGTGACCTGGGGGCCACTAGGGTGTGTGTTTATGTATGTGTGTGTGTGTGTGTGTGTGTTCACGGGGGTCAGGTGGTCAGAGGGCTTTTCAAAACAGGAAACAGGAAGTGTCACCTGTTTGCACCACGGCCCCTCATGGCTGCAGGTGCTACTCCAGACTTGATCCAACATGACAGCTGTGTGTGTGTACGTGTATGCATGTATGTGTGTGCATGTGTGTGTTGCATTTGTGTGTGTGTGTGTGTCTGTGTTGCCCAATGGTGTGACCAATAAGGAAGCAATCAACTAGGTGGCCACGCAGTGCAGACAAGCGTCTGAGCCCCGTGGCTTAAAAATAATTGGTAGCGGTAGCCTAGAGATTTGGTTTTGGTTTTGTGTATGTGTGTGTGTGTGTGTGTGTGTGTGTGTGTGTGTGTGTGTGTGTGTGTGTGTGTGTGTATATGTGTAAATCTGTCTGTCTGTCTGGCTGTGTGTGTGTGTGTATCCTTACGTTGATGCCCTGCGGACTATACATCTGGGTTCCCGCCAGCCCTTCACTGTATCCGCCTGTCTGGTTGATAACATGGCGAAGAGTATCCACCTGAAACACACCCCCAACACAACAACAACACAAGGTCAAGGAAAGGAAAGGAAGCGAAATAATCAAAGAAAAGGAGGAGACAAGGAAACGCTACGCATCACGTATGACATCACGTTCGACCCAGCGGAGGTCAGCGCACAAGATGTTCGCTGTCTGCCTTCTACTTGTCTAAAGAAATGTTTTGGTCGTAGTCTGAGTTCGCTTGCTCATTCTCAAGGTCAATTCAATGGTAACTAGTTTAAGTGGCTTGTTTATGCTACCATTACACGTCTGCCCATTCACCTCCTGCCCTCCTAACGGTCCCTGGAAGGAGGGGTCCCTCTTCTGTTCCTCCTCAAGGTTTCTTCCCTCTGGGTTTTGGGGAGTTTTTCCTTTAAGATGTCAAGTACTCAAGTAATGTCAAGTAATGCATGCTTCGTACCCCAACATATTAACGTACCACATTCAACATGTTAGGTAGCGTCACATGCTAAGTACTAACATGCATGTCTTTAAATTAAGGTGACCAGATTTCTGAAATTAAAAACGGCGGTCCATATATCAACAAAATATCTGATGTTATTTTTTCAGAAATGAAAAAAAGGGATATTTATGTTTTGCCTATTATCAAGGGAAATGTAGTACTGTAGTAAAAGATTGGGCCTAATGGTGTACTATGATGTGTTTTAAGCTTTGGTAAACCAGCCAAAGACCGTAGGCTAATCGAAGAGGGAACTGTTGTATATTGTAAGCCTATTCATAGCCTATTGTTTATGATCAGTCATGCCTGCTTATGGTATAAAGTCGATAGATAGACCCCCGTGTAGCGAGGCGTCACAGCCTATCAGATAGATGATAATTACCAACTGTCTAGAAATGAATATTCATGAGCAAGCTTGAACCTTTGCCATTTCAAAATCTATTCATATATTTTTTAAATCCTAATTTTTTTTAAACAGGGACCTTTCTGGGGACAGCTCCAGCCGGGGACAGGTCACCAGAAACGGGGACGTCTGGTCACCCTACTTTAAATGTAGTCAATGTTTCAACCCAGGCCATTCTTGCTGAACTAGGACACTGTGTGTCGCAGTACACAGCACACACTAGCCAGGTGTGACCCAGCCTGTCCCTGCTCTGGTAGTCCCGGTGTCCTCACCTGTGACTGAACGTTGGCTCCCACCTGAGCTCCCTGGTACCCAGAGTCCCCATTGAGTGACTGCACACTCATGAACAAGTCCCCGGAGTTTGACATGTTAAAAGAGCCGGCAGAACCTGGAAGGAGAAGAGGAGGAAGCAACGGGAGTCACAGGGAGGAAAGAGAGCAAGCAGGAGGCTGTTTCAAAGCGTAGCCACATGCAGAGGTTAGCTAGCAGGTTAGCTAGCAAGGCAAGAGAGAGCGAGAGAGAGACTGTACAGACATTTGAAGCACGTCGCTAAACACTACCTTACTTCCTTACCCTTCCCTGGACCACAAACCCTTACAACCTGTCTATCTCAACTGGTAGAGCATGGCATTAACACTGGAGGGTTAGGGTTAGGGGTCGGATTCACAAAACTAAACTATTTCTTAATGCTATGAATCCCACTATGTATTTAGTGACGTGTTTCAACTCCCCATGCAGGCTGTCCCTATAGGCGTCTACAGTTCAACCGGAGCCGATAGATGAGGAGCCAGCACTTCAAGAATAATAACAACCATACAAGGAATCAGATCTGCAGCTAGCTCCAAGAATATGAGGTCATGTTAGCAGAATTTGGCACAAAGATGGTTCTTCACAAGGTACAGCATAAGTAGTTAAGAAACAGCTGAAATAGGAGAATTTAAGTTTCAGCCCAAATTGTTTCAAGGAAGAGAAAGCAGTGCAGTAAAAGTGTACAGGAAGTTAAAATGGGGCGCAGAGTGGCTTAAGATGAATGCTACCAAACACAGGAGGCTATTCCAACTCCTATGCCCTAAATGTCTCAAGTTGGTGCCTGGCAATGCCAGTTTCCATAGGCGGCATAGCATGTCAAATTGCAATAACCCTGGATTTACCATAGGGGGTGCTGTTCCTGCAGTTTCAATGTTAATGTTTGGTTCCCCTTTAATGGCAATGACACAGTGCTACAGGTAGACTTCCGAGGGGAAACAGCCTCTGTCTCACCTGCAGAGTTTGGGGTAGGAGGGGGAGTTCGCTTGGCTCCCATGCGAAGAAACGTTGGCTGCGTTCACGGCGGTCCTCGCCGCGTACATGTTGGCCTCTTCCTGGAACTTCCCGATGTTTTTCTTGTACCGGATTCTTTTGTTTCCGAACCAGTTGGACACCTGAGTGTACACACAACACAACCGACCCGACATTGTTTTATTATTATTATTCAAGGTATAAACACACAAGCCCTGATTTTAAGGTATCAGCTCAGACTTTAGAGATAATGGTCTGACAGACAGAAGGGCTGACTGGTGCTGTGAATCCACATTAGCGGCACAACGCAATGATGAGCAATAACGCTCTCATCATGTCCCTATGACTGCGGCTATCAGCAGAGCTCACGCTAGCACCAATCAGTCAACATCCGCTAACGCCCATTACCGCTAATGGACCGCTAGATGAAGCTACGGGCGTAATCTCTGCGCTAATGATAAACAACATTAAAGCACAAACCGAATCAATCCTTCCTTCCCAGTTCCCCATGCTCAGAGTAGGTAAACATGTCCCTTTATTACGACCCATAAACAGACAGACCTACAAATCACACAGGGACCTTGTGCTGTGATCCAGATGCACGGCCATATTGCATCCTCAAAGGATTTTTTTTGCATGCAAGCTAACATCGCCACGGCCAACACAAAGCACTGTTCACTAACGTAGCCACCGCTAACACAAACCACTGTTCACTAACGTAGCCACCGCTAACACAAACCACTGTTCACTAACGTAGCCACCGCTAACACAAACCACTGTTCACTAACGTAGCCACCGCTAACACAAACCACTGTTCACTAACGTAGCCACCGCTAACACAAACCACTGTTCACTAACGTAGCCACCGCTAACACAAACCACTGTTCACTAACGTAGCCACCGCTAACACAAACCGCTGTTCACTAACGTAGCCACCGCTAACACAAACCGCTGTTCACTAACGTAGCCACCGCTAACACAAACCGCTGTTCACTAACGTAGCCACCGCTAACACAAACCGCTGTTCACTAACGTAGCCACCGCTAACACAAACCGCTGTTCACTAACGTAGCCACCGCTAACACAAACCGCTGTTCACTAACGTAGCCACCGCTAACACAAACCGCTGTTCACTAACATAGCCACCGCTATCACAAACCGCTGTTCACTAACGTAGCCACCGCTAACACAAACCGCTGTTCATTAACGTAGCCACCGCTATCACAAACCGCTGTTCACTAACGTAGCCACCGCTAACACGTAAACTGTCTATGTAAGCGGTGATGGCAAGGCCCCTCTCCGCGATCCATCTTTAGAACTAAACTAAAACTGCTTTACTGCGATGCTTTCGGCGCGGCGCGTGCAGCGGCGCGTGCAGCGGGGCGGTTCCCATGGCGATATTCTTGGCATGTACCTGGGAGACGGTGATGGAGCACTTCTTAGCCAGCTCCTCCTTGGCCTCCTCACTGGGGTAGGGGTTGCTCAGGTGCGAGTAGAAGTACTCGTTCAAGATCTCCGTCGCCTGCTTGTTGAAGTTTCTTCTTTTCCTTCTGCAAAGAAACAAGAGTTTGGCAGTGAGTAAAGGAAGTGATGTCGTCGGCCGCTCATTTTCTTTTTGAAGTAACATAACTGTCCAGAGAACAGAGAATTGCAAATAAACAAATAGAAATCACAGATATAAGCGCTGGTTCATCCTGTAGTATGTTAGCAAGAATCACTGTGGAACCTAGTTTCAAACAAAAAGTACCGGTAGTTGATTGTAGTAGTAGTAATAGTGGTATTAGTAGTAGTAGTAGTAGTGGTAGTAGTGGTAGTAGTAGTAGTAGTAGTAGTAGTGGTAGTAGTAGTAATGGTAGTAGTAGTGGTAGTAGTAGTGGTAGTAGTAGTAGTGGTAGTAGTAGTAATAGTAGTAGTAGCAGTAGTAGTAGTAGTAGTAGTAGTACTAGTACTAGTAGTAGTAGTAGTAGTAATAGTAGTAGTAGTAGTAGTAGTAGTAGTAGTAGTAGTAGTAGTAGTAGTAGTAATAGTAGTGGTAGTAGCAGTAGTAGTAGTAGTAGTAGTAGTAGTAGTACTAGTAGTAGTAGTAGTAGGAGTAGGAGTAGAAGTAGTAGTAGTAATGGTAGTAGTAGTAGTAGTAGTAGTAGTACTAGTAGTAGTAGTAGTAGTACTAGTAGTAGTAGTAGTAGTAGTAGTGGTAGTAGTACGTGGTAGTAGTAGTAGTAGTAGTACTAGTAGTAGTAGTAGTAGTAGTAGTAGTAGTAGTAGTAGTAGTAGTGGTAGTAGTAGTAGTAGTAGTAGTAGTAGTAGTAGTAGTAGTAGTAGTAGTAGTACTAGTAGTAGTAGTAGTAGTAGTAGTAGTAGTAGTAGTCAAAAGAGGTCCAAAAATCCTCCCTAACAGAAACGAACAAAAACGGTATTCCTACACAACAAAAAAGCAGCACATTAATGATGAATGTGTGGATGCCCACAGAGCCCTGACCCCTCCATCTCGTGCAGCCCCGCGGGTCGTGTGTGTGTGTGTGGTGTGTGTGCACAGTACACACACACAGGGCCACATCTCAGCCCTGGCTTTACATAAGCTGGAGGGAAACCCCTGTCACAAACACCCCGGAACGAGGCTCGCTCTGAACCGGCGAGCAGATTTGTGCCGAAATCTCCCAGAAGTCTCCTCACACTCTCTCTCTCTCTCTCTCTCTCTCTCTCTCTCTCTCTCGTTCTCGCTCTCTCTTTCGCTCTCTCTTGCAACCTACCTCTCTCTTTCTCTCTATCCTTCTGTCCCTCTCCCTTGCTCTCCCTCTGTTTCTTTTTGTCTCCCTCTCTCTCTCTCTCTCCCCCCTCCTCCCTCCCCCTCTCTCCCCCCCAACGCTTGCCTGAGAATATGTAAATGCTCACAGCGTGATCCTTGGGCCGTACATTAATCAGCCCTGCTGCTGCCTCTCATCCAGTCAGAACCCTCCCCTCTCTCCCCTCGCTCCTTCCCTTCTCCCCCTCTTCCCTCTCCCCTCATCCTCCCCTCGCCTCGTCCTCCCCTCGCTGCACCAGCACAGTCATTTGCAAGAGAATAGATAGGGAGGGAGAGCGGGGGCTTTGTAACAGAGAAAGCCGGCCTCATTTAAATGTTATGCCTCCGACTCGAGTCTCTGGCTGCG
>JAOPHQ010004305.1:150000-154292 GCA_030340625.1 Merluccius polli | reverse complement strand
CACACACATACAAGCAAACGCACACACACACACACACACACACACACACAAGCACACACACCTCAAACATACATCTCAGCATCCCAAAGCTAAATCTGTGCGTCAATCCTCTCCTCCTCCTCCTCTCCTGCCAGCTGTAACTCCTGACAACACGGATCCTCCCGACTTCCATCTCCGCCAAGCCCACACGTAAAAACCAGCATATGCACACTCTACACACAAAACTTCTAAAACATTTAAAAATAAAAAGTCAATTCTCACCTATTTTTCATGTCATTTTAGAGAAAGAGAGGGAGATGGAGAGGAGGGTGGGGGGGTACTGTACTGTACTGCGTCATAGCTTAGCTCCGCCGGTGCTGACCACCAACGTAAAACACGCTCGCTAACCCAGACACGCCGTCAAGAGACAAGAAGTGATTTAACTTCTACTTTCATTTAAAGATTTTTGGCCGCTTTATTCACCACCACCTGGTGTCAACTAAGCGTGGCCTGTCTGTCAGGGGGGAGGTCCTAACAGACCGGCAGCAGAACGTGTGTTTCAGTGAAGCGCTGAGGAGACCTGTCTCGCAGGGTGCCAGCAGCTACAGTCATGCACACGTGTGTGTGTGTGTTTGTGTGACACCTCCGGCAGGAATTTAAACAAATAACCCCACCCGTTATCTCTCTCACACACACACACACACACACAGATAACAAAAATACTTCCTACATATGTCTTTGCAGGTGATCTCACCTGTATGTGTATCCTCTCTATCCATCCCTCTCCACTCTCTCTCTCTTTTTGGAAAAAACAATCAGCTGTTATGTCCCTCATTTGATGCTCTATCTCGTTCCCTCTCTCTCCATTTTTCCCCATTTCTCTCATTATCACAATCTCCCTCTTATCGGAGCTCTGTTTTTATTGCAAGGTAATGGCCTCTCTCTCTCTCTCTCTCTCTTGCTCTCTCTCTCTCTCTCTTTCATATTTGCGCACTGTCTCTCTCTCTTAGAAAACACACTTAAGTGTATTGCCTAATAGTTATTTATAGGCTGTCCTTTAGACAAGTGGTAGAGTGGGACAGGGGCGAGAGAGACAGCGAGGGGGAGAGAGAGAGAGAAAGAGAAAGAGAGAGAGAGAGAGAGAGAGAGAGAGAGAGAGATAACTGACTCATCATCATTTTTGCAGAGCATTTTATAAATGTCCGCCGTGTGCGATTCCTGGGCCCAGATGTTTTTTGAGTTTCAGTTAAAAAAACAACAACAACACAAACACGTAAATTATCTGTTGGGCTGCTGGGGTCACTGGTGTCAAAACACACACACACACACACACACACACACACAGACACTCAGATACACACACACACACACACACACACACACACACACACATTCCCCTACTGCATACACATGCATAAATACAGAAATACACAATCTCTCTCTCTCTCTCTCTCTCTCTCTCTCTCTCTCTCTCTCTCTCTCTCTCTCTCTCTCTCTCATTCACACACACACATACACACACGCTCACAGTCCAGCGCACAAAGAGTCCTCTGTGCGTTGTGTTGAACTGGGGGCTGACGGCCTGTTTCCTGTCCAGCCCAACCACAAAAGGCAATAACACAGAGCCGTAATGTCACCATCGTTAATCACACACACACACGCACGCACGCACACACACACACACACACACACACACACACACACACACACACACACACACACACACACACACACACACACACACACACACACACTGTGCGTGTGCATGTGAGTGTGTGTGTGTCACTCAGCTGTGCTAAAACCATCCAGAGGTTTAGTCAGCGCAGTGGAATCACCACACATACTTTCCTCCTTTCCCTCTCTTTTTTAGGTCTGTCTGTCTGTCTTGTTTTTCTGTCTGGCTGTCTGTCTGTTCCGTTTGTCTGTCTATTTCTCTGTCTGTATGTCTGTCTGTCTGTCTGACTGCTCCCCTGTTGGTCTGTTATTGTCTGCCTTTCATTCTTTTCTCTCTCTCTCTCTTTCGTTCATTCCTTCTTCCATTCTCTCTCTCTCTCTCTTTCTCCCTCCGCGTTCTCCTCGAGACACTGCGAGTCCGTGGGAAAATCTTTAGCGCACGCCCCCCCCCCCCCCCCCCACCCTCTCCCCCTACCCTCTCCCCCTACCCTCACCCCCTACCCTCACCCCACCCCCCCTCTGATAGAGGCTGGGGGCGAGGGACCTTAGCAGACAGAGGCTACAACACAAGAGAGAGAGAGAGAGAGAGAGAGAGTAAAACAGCATCCGGTGGTGTTCCCTTGGTGTTTGCGAGGGGGGGGGGGGGGGGCGGCGGGGGGGTATAATGTTTATTGAGTGAGCCACTGTGTTTTTCCATTGTTGCTCCAGGAGTGTACGTGTACCGCGTCTGTCCGCCGATCCATTGAGGAGACGCACTATTTATCTCGGTCACATGACCCCGGCCGGCCTCGTGCACACATACACACGTGCACATTCATAGGGTCCCATGGTATAAAACAATTAAAAACGACGACGACGATGATGATGATGATGATGATGATGATGATGATGATGATGATGATGAAAATGAAAATGAAAATGAATTTGTTGAACTTAAGCGTTTGCATTTGTTTGTTAAACTTAAGCTGCAGCATTCTGGCAGACACACATGCATTACTCAAATGCACACACGCTGCACACACACACACACACACACACACACACACACACACACACACACACACACACACACACACACACACAGTGTACCTTTCTCTTTCGTCTCACACTGTCCCACCTCTGACCAAAATATCTCCTCACACACACCAGCACCGTACACACACACACACACACACACACACACACCAGCTACCTGAAAGACAGAGCTCTCATTGTGAGTCTCTGGGAGGACTAGAGAATCAAACACTGTCTACTGTTAGAGAGAGCGACATAGAGACATAGAGAGAGAGAGAGAGAGAGAGAGAGAGAGAGAGAGACAGATAGAGTGAGGGAAAGAGAGGGAGAGAGTGAGGGAGAGACAGAGAGAGGCAAACGATAAAGTCACAGTAGTAATATTAGTAAAACAATTGACCGATGTATCAATGGACTGATCTGAGAACACACAGACACACACACAGCTTCCCCAGGATTTCTCCGTCTCGGGTGAAAATGCAATACCAATACCTTGTGCTGACCTTCAACCTGTGACCTGATGTCATGTGACATGAGACTCCTGTTAGCCCCCCCCCCCCCCCCCCCCCCCGTCTCGTTTGTCTCTCTCTTTCCCTCTCTCACTCTTTCTCCATCTGTTTCTCACTCACTTTCTCACTCTAAGTATTTGCCTCACCACTTACTTCAACACGCACACACACACAAGTTTCTGTCAGTTGACAGAAACTTTTTTTGTTTGTTGTTTTTTTGTTTACCCCTCTTCTTTCTATCTGTGAATCAGGGACAGACAATCATCACACACACACACACACACACACCTAAACAGTGAGAGAAGTGGAGACGACAGAGGGAGATATAGAGGGAGAAGTGGAGGGGATAGAGAGAGAGAGAGAGAGAGAGAGAGAGAGAGAGAGAGAGAGAGAGAGAGAGAGAGAGAGAGAGAGAGGGAGAGAGAGAGAGAGAGGGGGGGGGGGGGTGGAGGGGGGGGGGGAGCGAGAGTGCATTGGTTTGCAGAGCACGGACACTCTACTCAATTACTTCACTCTCTCTTTCTCATTCTCTTCCCCTCTCTCTCTCTCTCTCCCTCTCTCTCTCTCTCCCTCTCTCTCTCTCTCCATCCCCTACACCCTCTCTCTCTCTCTCTCTCTCTCTCTCTCTCTCTCTCTCTCTCTCTCTCTCTCTCTCTCTCTCCCCTTCATACACACACACACACACACATACACACTCCCGGGGACACACAGAGTCCTTTAATTCCTCAGCAGCCTACTTCATCAAGCGTCGCGACAGTTACACACACACTCTTTGTTTCTCACTTAAAAATAGCTGAAACCCGACATTTCCCAAACGGAAACGCACATTTGCCCTTTTTAAAATTACGATAATTACAATTGTAGCTATTTTTATTCAACAGCAAAACTTGTTTGTTTATTTATTTATTTCATTTGGGATGTTGAAAAAAAAATGTTTTAAGTTATACTAATGAATAAAGACATACGCAAATATGTACTTTTAATAAAGATGTATTTAATTGTGCAGAACTTAAGTTAGCGGCTTCTGAAAGAAATGGGGGGGCGCAATTAACGAGCACGGAGAAGCCCCTCAAAGTACCAACGCGGCTATTGTTGACTTCCCCGTCGAAACCCCCGACC
>JAOPHQ010004305.1:140000-145000 GCA_030340625.1 Merluccius polli | reverse complement strand
CGGTTGCTAATGACTAGCATGTTGTATTGTTTTAGGATTTAGTGTTATTTCCTTATTTTAATGTGAAGAGAAGCAGACATTTGCTTCTTGGATACAAAGCCGTTTAGCAACAGAACAGCTGAATACTTTCAACATATGCTGGCATTCTCATGCATGAATACACAAAAGTGCACACACACACACAATTACACTTGTGCGTGTTGGTATGTGTGTGTGTGTGTGCATGCATTTGTGTGTGTGTTTATGTGAGTGTGTGTGGTGTGTATGAATGTATATGTGTGTGTGTGTGCGTACATGTGTTTGTATGTAATTGTGTGTGTGTGTGTGTGTGTTGTGTGTTTCCTGCAATCTCTTAGTGCTGTCAGTCACTATTAACGCACCAGGTGTCAAACTCACTAAATCTACCTATTGTTGTTGAGGAACACAGGCTGACAGAGCCTCGCTTTACACACACACATAAACACACACACACACACGCAATCATCCCAACACAGGTTCAAGAGAACACATGCACCCACACACACACACAAACACACTCACATACACACGAAAAAGCAACAAACACTACACACCCCCACCTCCCCAATGACGATCTCCACGATACAGATATGTCGATGTCGACAAACAACCACAAGCGTCCTTATTTTCATTATTATTTTATTATTCCTTTTCACTGAGCTCCAACTTATTCACGGCCAAACAGAGCGAGGCAGTCGTCTTTTATATTTCACGTCGTATTGTCTCACAATACAACGTGACTCACGTGCTCTCTCTTTCCTTGACCTCCTGCAGACTTGAAAACAATATAAAACTGTATTTATTTGTTTATGTGTTTGTTTCCAGAAACGTAATTCTGTAATTCTGCTGCTTGGAGAGTTGGTCTGCGCACCCACACAAATGTTCACACGTACACTTACGCAAACACACATACATGCACACACACGTCGTAGATTGAATAGAAATAGAAATCAAATGCTAAAAAATTCAGTGTGATTCATGTTCGTCTCG
Organism: Merluccius polli; assembly: GCA_030340625.1. Classification (NCBI taxonomy): domain Eukaryota; kingdom Metazoa; phylum Chordata; class Actinopteri; order Gadiformes; family Merlucciidae; genus Merluccius; species Merluccius polli. Next base: position 143,992 of record JAOPHQ010004305.1, on the reverse strand, counting down.
TGATTGTGGAGTGAGCATCAGGTTTGAGTCGCAGTCAGATCCCCTTCTCCGCTATAAGTTATAGATGTTTATCTCATCCGCAAGGTCCAACCCCCCCCCCCCCCCAACCCCCCCCCTCTCTCTCTCTCTCTCTCTCTCTCTCTCTCTCTCTCGCTCATAAAGCCCTTTTCACTAACTGCTTCACCCTGAACCCAATCTGCGGTGATTTCAGCCTGACAATGGTTTCTATAGCCGCTGCCGCCACGTGGTACAGGGGCCTTCGGGGAATAATATACACGGCCAAACAAATTCCGCCTTCTCACAGCACAGATCAGCGTGGAAACGAACGTTGATGAAGTCCAGCTTGGCTGACCTCTTCTTCTTCTTCTGCTGCTGCTAAATTGTGAGCGCTGCTCAACTCTTCAGAACAATAACTTCCTGCCGGATGCTGGGTGGGTTGGGAGGGGGGGGGGGGGGGGGGTCGACTGGGGTCAGGGCTGCCTTCAGCGGAGGAGGGAGGGAGAGAGAGAGAGAGAGAGAGAGAGAGACAGAGAGACAGAGAGGACAGAGCATTTGAGATGGAGTGCGAGACAGTGTGTGTGTGTGTGTGTGTGTGTGTGTGTGACAACTTCTGCGTTTGACCTGTGATTGATTAATTGATAGCGTCTGATCAACACTCGAACCAACCCCTGACCCACTATTATTATTATTATTATTATTATTAATAATAATAATAATAATAATTAATTTTGATTATTTTATAATTGTGATTGTATTTACTAAAGTTGTTACTATGCTGATTTAATTTAATTTATTTATATTGGCAATATAAAACACTTTCTTGCCAAATAACCAATTAAAGTTGAAAATTTAATTGAGAGAGAGGCATACAGGGTACACATGGGGAGAGAGGTGGAGAGGGAATTATGGAATTATGAACAGAGAGAGAGAGAGAGAGGAGGGGAGGGGGAGAAAAAGAGAGTAAGAGATGTTTCTGCTATTGGCCGTTACAGTGTCATATAGCTCTCTGTCATCATCACTCCCCCTCTCTTCCTCTCCTCCTCACTGTCTCTCCCACTTTCCTCTCCTCCCTCTATCTTCCTCTCTTCTCATTCCTCTATCTCCTCCTCTCCCTCCTCTCCTCTCTCTATCCTTCAACAATTAGTATTTTATATATTTATTATTGGCATAACAACAATCATGCCAAAAGAACAAATAAAAAGTTAACTCACAAGAAATGAAGAGTTGACTAAATGTAATTCAAGTAAATATGTCTCTCTCTCTATCTGTCTGTCTGTCTGGCTGTCTCTCTCTCTGGCTCTACCTCTCTCTCTGGCTCTGGCTCTACCTCTCTCTCCCTCCACAGGTAGTTTGGGTATCAATTCCCCTCGGTATTTAACCTTCTCTCCCCGTCTCTCCCCGTGGAGCTCTGGAGAGGAGAGGCTAGCGGTGGGAGAGGGTTGCCCGTGTGAAGTGTCTTTATCGTGGGCAGACAGGTGCGGCCCGCCGGCCTCTTCTGAAGACTGAGTGGCAGCCAGCACTACTGTTAAGATAAACACACTATCTCCCCCTGCCAGGGAACCCTTTATAAGTGTACCGCACACACACACACACACACACACGCGCACACTGCACACATACACATACGCAACTGCACATGCCTGTCCATCTGCATGGCTCTTTGTACCTGTGTGTTTATCCGTCTGTCTGTTAAAGTGAAGATCGGCCTGTCGGGGTCTCTGTCCATCTGCCTGTTCAGCTGTGTATCATTTCTGTTTGTATGTCCGTCTGTCTGTAATCTGACTAGATAGCGTTGTTTTATTTACCTTTCAAGTTTGTCATTTATCTGATGTTTTATCCAAATCAAAATTGGAGTCCACAGATTCCTGTAGTGCTCTACAAGCGAGTTCTGTTAGACAGAGTGCATAGGAGCTATCCTGATGATTTCCAGAAGTTTCAACTAGCTGGACCGCGAAGATAGTTGTAAATTGACCAAAAGATACGGCAAAACCTTCACAATCTTCACCAACCTCAAATCAAAGATGACACTATTTTAAGAGGAGGCCAGTGTTAGCGATCACATGACCACACATGTGACATGACACACAATGTCTGTTAGAACATCCCAATGCCTGTTGAGAGTTTTTGTTGTCCAGTACGTCATCACATAGGTGTCAGATGATCACCTGCACGACCTCGATAGGATAGGATTTACGATTTATATATGCTGTTTTTTAGTGTGGGGGTGTCATGTCACATACATAACACTCAAATAATTATCATGATGATCCCAATGAAGAGGGCAGCTTCCCCCACCCAGCTAGCGTTTAGAACCGAGATGGCTGCCAGGTGAATAAGGCCCATTGGTAGGGAAGTTAATAAACAATCTGTTGTGTACTTTGAACCTTAATCTTAACTAGTATCCACCTAATTACCTGCCTTGGAAACAGCCTTTAATGTACTTTAATGAAACTGCTGGTTGTGTGTTATCACGTATTATTGGGTAAAATTTGATAATTAAGAGAGACATAACAAGAGTGTAGGAGGGAGTGAGAGAGAGAAAGAGAGAAAGAGAGAGGGGGGGAGAGAGCTAGCAAGAGAGGGGGAGGAAGAGGGAGATGGAGAGACCGAGAGAGGTAGTCTGTGTCATATTGCGGTTAATGAAATACCTTTCTGGAAGAATAAACAAAGTAAATTGTTAACAAAAACACCACACACACACACACACACACACACATATGCATAAGCACACACAAATTCAACATACATATTCACAAACACTCACTCACATGCAAACTCAACAAATGCACACACACACACATTAACTAACACACAAACTCAACACCCAAAAACAGATACATGCAAGACACACACAAACACATACACACAAGCGCACGCACGCAAACACACGCACATACCAAAGCTAATCTTCACTGACTGCTGAACTGTATGTTTCCTATTTTAATTAACTGCAGATTATTAGTCTCAGTAACATCAACCTGGAGCCACTCAGCTGGACAGGGAAGTGTGTATGAGATGTGTGTGTATGAATGTGTTAGTAGTAATGTCGTTAGTACCACGGGGCCATTGAACTCAGCACCCCTACCTGTCTCCTCCACATCACCTCACCCATCATCTAACGCACCTCTCCTCTCCTATAACAATGTATCACTCATTTCTCCCTCTCTCTCTCTCTCTCTCTCTCTCTCTCTCTCCATCTTTGTTATCCTTCGCGCCAAAGCCACAGCAAAGACCAACAAAGAAGAAGAGAACTCACAAAGGGCAAAGAATTTTATAGAGAGAAGGTAAAAAAAAATCAGTAAAAATAAAGACGTCTTTTTCGTTGTGTAAGAGAAGCTTTATTTTCTTTATGTTTGTTGGGTGGGTTGGCCCGGGAATAGAGACAGAGACAGAGAGAGGGAATGTGTCTTTCACACAGTGCCTCGGGATGCGATCAGAGCCTATATATTTAAACCCCTCCTATATCCCACCAGACAATTCCCCACGCCCACCACTTTTAATTTAATTCATCTTTTCCCTCCTGTTGTTTAACAAAAAAATCTAATCCACTCACTTCCATTTCCTGCATCACAGCAGGGACAAGGATTGTAATCTCATCGTTTAGCCGAGTGTGTGCGTCGGGTTCCACGCTTGGTGATTTGTGTGGTTCGCTTTTTTTTCTTTTTTCCTCTCCTTTTTTCCTCTTAATTTCTTCTTTCAGCATCAAGGCCGTGCGTGGGATATAACAATGAGACATGGGAGAGAAAGAGAGGGAAGGAGGGAGGGAGGGATAGAGATGGAATGATGGAGGGGGAGAGGGAGATAAGGTGATGGGGAGTGCAGAGAGAGGGAGGGGAAGTGTGTGTGTATGTGGGTGGGGGGGGGTAGGAGAAGGTGGAAGAGGTTTAGACACATTGAAAGAGGAAGAGACATAAAGGAGAGAAAAAGATGGAGAGAGAGGGGGGAGAAGATGGACAAGAGTTTGGGGAGAAAGGTAGAAAATGACCGAGAAA
>JAOPHQ010004305.1:130000-137500 GCA_030340625.1 Merluccius polli | reverse complement strand
TACCGGTGGGAGTCTAGCCCTCACTTGTAATGTAAATAGAACAATATTTACATAAAGCATTTGAATTGATCATTAAAATGTCTCGTCTTGATGTGGAATGCTTCTTTCTTCTCTTTAAGGCACTAAGGTGAAGCCTAATTTGCGCGTGGCACTGGTTTCGTCTCCTGTGCATAAGTGAGTCCACCATCAATCTGGGGCCGTAATGAGGGAAGATTCGTTCCGATATTCAAATGCGCTTACTGCCTCGTCCGCAGAGGCGCCCGGGTATAACTTTCCCGTTAGCTACCTCACTCGCTGGGGGAAAGGCAAACAAAAGAGGGTTCTGCGGACATTAAGAGGTCAGCTGCATTTCATGCCTGGGCCGTTGTGCGTACAATAATACAACTTTATTTATACAGCACTTTTCAATACAAATGACAAAGTGCTTTACAATGAAAATAGGGGAGGGAGGGAGGTGAAGAAGAAGCTCAGATATTACCCTATGCCCATCCATCGGAAGTGGTTAGTAGGTCACTGCCTACGGTACATATAAAGAAATAAAACTAAATAGCAGGACACAACCTGCTCGTATATTTGAAGGAACTTATAGCACAGAATAAGTCCTCCAATATAAAGGAGTGACAAGGAAAAAAAATATTGGTTGTGAGGAAATGTGTCAGTGTCAACATTAGTACACTGCATCCATGTTCTATAAATATTAGGACAGTGTACTTGAAGATGATGTAGATTGAGAATAGCATCGGCCCTAGAATCGACCCTTGGGGAACCTATTAGATGGTGAGGTGTTGGGAGCGGGTGAAAATATGTGTTGGACACACCGCCACACCCTCTCCCTCCAGCACAAGAACATTGTCACCTTCAAGATAGTGTCTTTTAAGACAAGCTTGTGCAATATTTTGTATCCTTTTAAAATCCATGCAGTGAGAGAGCCCTCAGAACATGTATCAGTCATGTATTAGTCATTACAAAACAATGGCTCACGCCTACATCCCAAGGTCTATAGATTTGGTATGGTGGGGATGAACAATTTAAATAATCAGTTGACTAGATGAGGAAGGACATCTCCCACTACAGAGATACACATGGCAGCTCACATTGTAAACCTAAGTATCCATTGTAAACATAACATTCATGTATGTGAAAGAAGGTATCAATTGTAAAGCTAAGCTAAGTGTTTAGAGGACAGTACCTGGGAAAGAAGGTATCCTGTAGAGAATAGGACGGTAGAACGAGGATGACAACAAAAGCCTCTTTTCTGGATAATTGACAATGTTTCACAAAATGCTGCTATTAACGTCTGCCTGTAGCAACGGTCGCCGTGGTGACCAATGGGCGCCAATTATGGCTGGAGGTGAGCACGAACAGCCAATCTGGGGTCAGCTGTACGGTGGTTGGTGAGGGGAGGAGACTGACTGGCAGGGTCCGAAGTCAACACCGATGTCAACAAGAAGTGGAAGACAGGAAGTGAGTTAGGGTGCATATTTGTGTGTCTGCATGTATTTAAATTATTTTCATTGTATATCTGTGTGGCATTATTAGAAAAACACAAACCCTTATCAGTCTCAGCCAAATCATCTCTCTCTCTCTCTCTCTCTCTCTCTGCTGATAATACGGACGTTTTCCGCCTTTGTCAGTTAAATCAACAAAGCAGACACTTTAAGTCTAGTTGTATGTATATACAAGTGTATATGTGCATGTATATATCACAGCGTATATGAGTGTATATGTGTGTGTGTTTGTGCGTGTGTATATGTGTATGTATGTCACATGTCTCTGTATGAGTGTGTATATGTATGCGAGTGTGTATACGTGTGTAAGTGTGTATATGCGTGCGCATGTGTGTGTGTGTGTGTGTGTGTGTGTGTGTGTGCGTGTAAATGTGTGTGTGGGATGTAACAGATGCACGCCACATAGCAGATGTGTGCTATTGGAGTGACATCTGAGTGTTTCCGACAACATTGCTCGCTGCTGTTTAGATGGCCGCCGTCCCTGGCAGCCGATTCCACGCCTTGCCAGCCCAACCCAGACAAACTCAGAGAAAACAAGAAGAAGAAAAGATGGAAAAAGAACGGGGGGGGGGGGAAGAAGAGGAGGGGGGGGGGGGGGGGGTAGTTGGCGAAGGATTCCATCTTTGAAGCGATTTTGGAGAGAGATGACATGTAAAATTAGAGAGTAGTGCATCTCGCCCACTCCACTTTGACTCAGTGTTTCCCCTACATGCATCCAGCAGTGGTGCAGCCGCTGAATTACTGGCGTCACTGCAATCAGCCATGCAATTAGAAATTATGTTGGCTGCCCCAAATGCTATTTGTTTTATTTAAAAACATATATATATATATATATATATATATATATATATATATTAAGGCTGTCAAAGTTAACGCGTTATTAACAAGTTAACGCAACATGTTTTCAACGGCACTAATTTTTTTATGCACGATTAACGCTGTGACATTTGAACCTCGGGCCACTCCGTAGCTCGGGAAATCAGGAAGCAATGCACACGAGGTCGATGCCGCAAACAAACTACACAACACGTTCCCCCCCTCCGTCGGTCGTAAATCGCCAGCCCGTTCTCATCCCAACTCGTAATATACCGACGATTTGTCACGCCCCTAGACGTCTGATACTGACACAAAAGGTACCCTCCCGCGTCTGTGTGAAACGATCTGGGTTCTCATAAACCTGTTCGCGGTGGTAAGAGACGAGCAGTCTACAGCGTCCGCAGTCTACTGTGAAACAATTCACTCCAAAAAGGGTTAGGGTTATGGTTATGGTTAGGGTTATGGTTATGGTTAGGGTTAGGGTTAGGGTTATGGTTATGGTTATGGTTAGGGTTATGGTTAGGGTTAGGGTTATGGTTAGTGTTATGGTTAGGGTTAGGGTTAGGGTTATGGTTATGGTTAGGGTTATGGTTAGGGTTAGGGTTAGCGTAATCTATCACTGTGACCGGGTTATTATTGGAGTGAATGGACGCTGTAGACTCTGCTCATCTCTTACCACCGCGAACAGGTTTATGAGAACCCAGATCGTTTCACACAGACGCAGGAGGGTACCTTTTGCGTCAATGTCAGACGTCTAGGGGCGTGACAAATCGTCGGTATATTACGAGTTGGGATGAGAACGGGCTGAACTACAACCCCGTGAGCAGTAATGGATAAAAAATGGGGGGGGGGGCCGGCCCAAAGATGTGCATCGGGCATACCGGGCAATTGCCCAGTATGCCCGATGGCCAGTCCACCCCTGCCCGGCGCCCCCTCGCATGAAGCAATCCACGCTGGATAATTTAAAAGGGAAACAGCTGGACAACTCTACAAGCCGCAAACACTTTATTTATTTTAAATTATTATTTTCTTTAAATTATTTTGTGCATCACCCTGTTTGTTTTGAATTTGATGCAAATTGCAATGCAATGCATTGAGGGGCATTCTTTTGTGTTAAATGGCTGATTAAACAAAAATGAGGATGAATAGATCAAATGTGAAGTTCAACACACTACTGTGTTAGTAAACATTACTATGCAGTTTGCACGTTAGTTACTTGAACTGAGAGTATTTCTAAACATGCTTTTTTTGCATAAAGCAAGCATTTGTCTATTCTCATGTTGAAAAGAGTATTACATCATAGATCATAGTTAATCGTGATTAATCATGATTAACTATGATCAATCATGCGATTAATCGAGTTAAATATTTTAATCGATTGACAGCCCTAATATATATATATATATATATATATATATATATATATATATATATATCATAGGTGCCCCCTACTGCAGCCCCCTCAATTGTTACATTGCCATTACCATTGTTTCCCCTAGAATTGTTTTCAGCAGCAGTGAGGTTGTGCGCCATATGTCCACGAGCATGCAACGCTGGCCCGTATTCACGTGCGTCGGAATAACGTACATTTAATAAAATTACCTTCAAATCAATAAAGATAGGATTATTCACGTTTGCCTTTTGTGTCTTAATTTACTTAATTTATAGCTTTTGACATTAATCTGTAGAAATGAACATCAAAAACAGTGGCTTCTGAGTTACAAACAGTTTCTCAAGCTCAGTAAGCCACCGCTGCTACCAACAAACTCCACAAATCCATTCAACAGCTCCACCATCTACAGTCAGACACACACACGGCTGCTTATTTACTGCTGAATTACAGCTCAAAACTCGCGCTAGCCCACCATTAACATTTAAGTCCTGTCTCATCTTGTCAACGAAAACAAAACATACATTTTGTCATAGTTTTTATTATCAAAGATCTATTTTTGGCTCGTCAATGTCTCATCATGGAAAAAAGGTTGTTGGCGAACATTTTTTGTCATAGTTTTCATTAACAAAATTAACACTGGCTAGCCCTCTTCCCTAGCCTGGTTCCGCCCGCCTCCGTACTTCCGCTCAATTTTCATTTCACTTCAGTACTAGGTCTGGGAGTGCTGTATGCTAGAACGATTTCTTTTCCCTCAAATGTGCCTTCCAATCAGCGAACAGGAGGCGTGGCCTGAGAACAGTGACGTATAGGTCGTGCGCGAATTTCAGTTATTGAGCGGAAGTACGGAGGCGGGCGGAACCAGGCTAATGCTAATGCTCACTGCATCTGCCGTTTGTATACTGCGCGCAACGTGGTTTCTGGCGCATGAAATACGTCACGACCAAACGTTAGCGATTGGTTAAGGCAGATCCAGAGTGGCACTGGGCAGAGCCAATAGGTTTTAAACTTCAACAGCACCCGCCTTCAAGTGAGAAATCGTTTGTCTCTATAGCAGTTCTAGACCATGAGTATGAATGAAATGAGTACGAAGGTCTAGTTAGGACTAGGCTACCTCTTCCCTTTTTTGTTTTGAGAATCTGCAGCATTAATTAACTGACACACTGTAGCCTATACTGTACATTTACTGCCAGATTTACTTACTGCTAACGTTTCCCTCTGCTTTGCTCACATTCACTGCTACTTTTCTGCCTCTCGCGCATTCTCTTAACCACACTCGCTCCGTTACGTTACGCGCTGTCCTATTCCTTAAGGAGATACGCTACGTAGATGTCCTCTGAAGAATAAGGAGAGGGAGGCTTTTAGAAGCAGTGCTCATAATTCTGGGAGGATTTTAACAGCGGTGCTCATAATTGAAGAATGAACATGGAGGAACACTGCATTACTTAGCCTAGAACTCTAGACACCCCCTAGCGGCAGCAAATTTATTTGGCAGCTAGGTAGGTCTAGCACGGCTCCGTCGGCTTTTTGGTGCTGGAAACACAAAGTATGTCAGACCAATCACAGCGTGAGGGGCGGAGTCGAAAGCCGGGCTACCATGACGACAGAGTTGCGACGGTTCCGTGTTAGAGGTAAACAATGGCTGCTGCTGCTGGCGAACGGCTGTCTTTCGAGTCGGCTTTGGCCGCGACTCTTCAAGACTTGAAGTTAACATTTTATTTGAGAAAAGAACAAAGAACGGCACTGAAGTCTTTCCTTGAAAATAAATATTTATTCTGAGTTTTGATTAATTACGTAGTCAGAGCCGTCGCTCTGACTACGTCACCTTCTTCGTTGCTCTGATTGGTTGTAGCGCTATCCTATTGCGCGCAGAGGGAACTTGAAAGACAACCGTTTATCCCGCCCACACTGCCAATGGAGCTGCGCCAGACCTTACATCTTTCTGATGTGGGTCTGGCTTGCCAGGCTATGCATTACTGTCATTGGAGAATAATACTGACAAATATTCAAAATAGTGCTCTGCTATAGAAGAATAAAAAACACATGATGATACTGTAGGTGGCATTAGCTCATTAATGGCTTTAGCCTAAATGTAGCAAGCATAAAGAGAAAAAGTAACAAGTGACTTAATAGAAAGTAGCCTACATATTTGATTATGTAGAACAGAAGCAACAATAATATGAAACCCAGACGATGGGATGGCAACAAATTGCAGACTGAAAACTGTATTAGCACTAGCATTTGTGCACCTAGTCCACCTGTATGCTATTTCTTGAATATCCTCCTTGTTAAACACAACAAGGAGGATATTTTTCCCCCACGACAAAAGGAAGTGGGGGAGGTAGAGGGGGTAGTCCCAAAACAACGCAGATTACCTTGTCTGTGCTCTTTACAAAATATTATTTTCCTTTTTTTTTGTTGCGTTTGATTTAACTTGAGTCGTTGCCGCTTTCCTTCATGTGACTTCCTTCGAATGCGGTAGCCCAAACTTTTTTAAAAAGGGGGAAAAAATTGTTTGGATCTGTGCAAAAAAAGAAGATGAATGGTGGCACCAATCAGCTATTATATCGCTTCCACACCAATAGCAAGACATCAACAGCAACATCGGACTTGTTTGCCAAAATTCGAGCACAGAAAAAAATCAAAAGCACAGGGATGAAAAGGATGTGTGGAGTCCCAAACTGCAGGGACAGAAATAGCTCCCATTCACCCAGGGTTTGTTTTAGAGTACGCTCTGGGAAATGTAGTTTTATTAGCTTAATAGCCGAATGACTACAGTTTGCTCAGGTGAACTGGATTCGACTGGCTGATTCATAAGATGCAGGCTTAAGGTTTCAGGAATATGCTATGACCTCCATTAATATTGTTTATTAAAATAATATTAATTGTTATGAGTACATGCTTAATCAATGTCTTCTTATCGTTGACCATTATATCATTGTAAACCATCAAAAATATACGTTTTTTAACTATTTTACATTCAAAACTAAATGCCCCTGCTTCCCCTAAAACAGACAGTATTCCAATCACAATCACTCCTGCTTTGTCCTGCATCAACATCTGCTTTTACTTTTACGTAAATATGTCCCATTATGGGGGACATTGGGGTTTCAAACCCAGAGCCTTTGGGCTGGGAGTGGTACACCCTTACCACTAGACCCTTCCCCATAGCTATCTACAGAACCATGCAAGCACGCGTCTCAGCTTCTACGGGAACCCATGGCCAAGGTATGGTCGTATGAAGGTATTATGTTAGTATCATGGGTGTCATGAAGTATTTCTGTAACTCCATTGTAAAACGTCACACCAACACTAATTAATTATTCAAATGAATGACACAAACATGCGCGCACACACACATCTCTTGATTCCCAGCCAGTGTGTGAAGTTGTGAGTTTCATTGTTCTGTCCATACGAGCAGATGTTGCAGGCTCTTAATCACTGGCTTTATCTCTCTCTCTCTCTCTCTCTCTCTCTCTCTCTCTCTCTCTCTCTCTCTCTCTCTCAATCAGTTCATCAGTTTTTCTATTGTTCACTTTTCTCTTGTTTTTCTATTTCCTTCCTCTCTCCCTCTCCCTTTTTTTATCCCATCACCACTTTCTCTTTGTGTCCCTCCATCTCAATGACCTCTTCTCCGGAAAAAGAAGACAAAAAGCATTCGGCTCTCCCGCCTGCTCTGTGTGTGTGTACTGTATTAACCATTGTGTCCCCTTCTTCCAAAGGGAGGGGCCTGAGGGGCCAGGATCCCAACACAGAGAGGGGGGGGGGGGGGGGGGAGAGAGAGAG
>JAOPHQ010004305.1:112500-127500 GCA_030340625.1 Merluccius polli | reverse complement strand
TTCATTCTTGCTAGACTTGAGGTACAAGGTTAACTAATAAATCCTTGAAATAGGCACCCTTCAAATCAATCAGATTATATTTTGCTATAGATACTCTACCAAGTGGAACACAAAAAGCCTCTCAGTGATATTCAGACCCATTTATATGAAGCAGTTATTATAAAGATCTCAAAAATATGTTTTTTGTTAGCACTGTTTTTTTTTATTTGCTTCAATGACTCCCATTTCTAATTAGAGCAGCATTGAGCCTCCTCCTCAAAACCCCTCATTTTGAAAATAACTAAAACAAACTAACTTAATTGTCTGTCAAGTCAAAGGTTACACAATTATTTAAAGGTCCATATATAAATATGATATCCACTATTATTATTATATTTTCTAAAGGAGTCATTTACAGTCTTGTTCAGGCTATTTCAACCATGCTAAATGTAGTAGGCCTACTGTAGTGCATGATGGTGCCAGTACACTGGTATACCATAACATTGGGAGTGGGATCCTCCATCCTTAATAAATGTAGTATTCATTTTACTATTTATTTGTATGTTGGCCTAATATTTAATCCTACCGTTTCTGTCCCACATTAGTCATCTCTCATTTAAAATGAATGTGAGTATTTTTTTCTAATCATATTGGGAGGAATATTAGTATTATGGCATCCAATCCAAAGCTTTATGAGGTTACATAACTTGCCTGTTAATGTAGGAAACACCCGTTATTCACAGGCTCTTTGTTCTTGCTCGGCTTGAGGTACAAGGATAACTAGTAGCCTAAACAATATAATCTCATCTTAAACCAGGAAACTCAAAACCTTAATAGATATTTCGCTTTTGGAAAACTCTTTGTAAACTCTCCGTTGTTGTGTTTAGAACCAATGGAGGTGGAAAACACAGAGCATATTTCTAGACATTACATTTAGTTTAGTCAGAAAACATGGAGCAGATTTCCAGACAGTCCTGTATGTTCCCTTTGTGCCACGACAGACACATTTGTTGCTGGTGTTGGGCAGCAGAGATAAAAGCACCGACTGCTTCACGACAAACTACACTATACCCAGCTTTTCTGGTTAACAGTAGTTTGTGCACAGCTCTGGTCTCAGACTGGGGTTAGTGACAGTTAGTAACAGTTATTAGTCTACAGCTTGTCCTATCCTTTTATACACACTCCATACACTTCAACAGCCCACGATAACAACCAGGTAATCTGGGATCCAGCAGTCGTACTATGTTATAGCAGAACGTCTAGTGGGAGACGGGACAGAGCCTGGGCCTCTCTTCTACCGAAGAGAAACTCATTTGCGCGAGTGGATCAAGCTTTCAGAGGGGGATTCTTGTAGTGTGTATCTGTGCCGTGGGCAGTCTATATGGTGTTGATTTGAAACCTTTACAGAGTTTGTTGGTCAATTATGCGTTTACAGAAAATATGCAGTGAAAGAAAGTTAAATGCCCCGTTAAACCAGAATTGAGCTCGTCTGACTTTAAAGGTCCCCTATTTTACCACCAGGTGTGATGTTGAGTAGCTACCCTCTAATGACATCACAAGTGGGAGTGTCCACTCAGATGTCAGAAAAATAGAGCAGCCTACCAGTTGGTACAGTCCACTGGGTAGGCTGGAATGCTGATCTATCCATCATACATCTGGGTGGACACTCCCACTTGTGATGTCATTAGAGGGTAGATTTTGACATGGCTGGGTAATCAACATCACACCTGGTGGTAAAATAGGGGACCTTTAACAACATCATGGGTCTCCGGACCAGGTTCTTTGGTCCAGCCCACAAGAAACTATCACCCCTAATGGCTGGGTGTATGAAGTCCTGAACACCATCCTCTTTAGACAGGTACTGCATGCTTTGAGGATCCCAGGAATTGTTCCACCCCAAAAAAGAATTTACCAGCACTGCCTGAGTTTTAGCTACGAGTTTATGTGATCGTTAGATAAGTAGAGTAAAATATATTACAATTTTCAACCTTCAATCTTTGCTAAAACATTCTCTTTTGTGTACAATTTGGTGCCTTAAATCTTTTTTTTTTGGCAGGTGATTCCTCTAGGTAGAGCAAGATTTTTCAGCTTAAACATTTTTGTAAACAAATTACCTTTGCAGCGGATATACAATTGAAATCAAAAACAGTTTTCACTGAAACATCTATTTTACTTTGTCCTTTAAAATAAAACAGCCAGGGACAGCTTGCATGTGTGTCATTGTGTCGAACTTTCCACCTATTGTCCCACCTATTTTAGCGGAAATTGCGCCCCATGACACAGGCAACCCAAACTACCAAGAAGTACCAATAACAGCTAACTAAAAACATGACGAAGAGGTTACAAAACACACCCAACCACAAAACCAAACCACAAATACAGATAGATACAAACCAGAGAGAGATGGATGGATGGATGGATTGATAAGAGTATGTATGTGTATGGGTAAGGGGTGATTTGATCCTTAACCCCCTCCTCCCCCCTCCATCTCAACACACGTAGAGGAATCTCATTGAGTAATTAACACAAGTCAGGTGACTTGTTGAGCTTGTTAGAGTGGCGTTGACGTCGTCACGCAACACAGTCGGCTATTGTCAGAGTACACACGCAGGAGGAAATCGCCAACCTAATTAGCATAATTAAGAGCATTGATTAAGACGGCTCTAATTGGCAAACAGATTTGTGCGCGATGCGCGCCGATGGAGATATGTAGAGCACTGGAGGTCAAATTCATTTGTTGAACACACACACACAGTCTCATTAACACATATATTCATTATACATACATGTTAAACAATGACTTAGGGCAGCACATGCTGCACTTGAACACACAGATGCAGAAAACTAAACAAACCGTTAATACAGCATTGTCTGAGAATACCAAGTTCCAATGAAATGCCAGTATTAACGATAGGGTTGCTGTTATTACAAATCCCAAGCATGTGAAAAATGCTCACAATTAGCATGTTTGCTTTTGTTAAAAATATAAGACCTATTATGCTATTTGTTTAGTAACATACATGGTAGCATCATTCATTTAGTATTCATAGTGTGGAACATGTCATTAATGAAATGTGTCCGTTTTGACAGGTGTATAGCACACATGCACGGACACACACTCACTCACACACACACACACACACACACACACACACACACACACACACACACACAGGAAATAAATGAGAATTATTAGAATGGACAGATAAAGTGGCTGGTGTGAATGCGTGGACGAGAGAGCAAGAAAAGGAAAGGGAGAGAGAAGAAAGAGACGGAGAGAGAAAGGAAAGAAGGATAGCGAGAGATAGGAGAGGGAGAAAGAGGACTAGAGAAAGAGAGACCAAGAGAGAGGCGTGAGGGAGAGACCGAGAGACACAGTGTGACAGCTGGCCTTAATTCCAGTTGACACACACAGCAGGCTGTTGAATTAGTACAGTCAAGACACCTTAGTACAGTTAAACCTGAGGTCAAATAAAAGATTAAGACACACACACACACACACACACACACACACACACACCCTGGCACCCCACCTTCACACATATGCACACACACACACGCACACACACACGCACACACACACACACACCCTGTCAATGCAGTAAGCATCATGGATGCAAACACACACACACAGGCATGCAATTGCAATCGCATATGCAAACACACGCAAACACACATACACACACACACACAGCAGGTCATGCTGGCAGCTTCCTGGTTGAGACAGAGGTCAGGGTCAAAGTTCACCTATAGTGCAGCAGGAGGGTGGCTTACAGAAGATACTAGATTGTGCTGTCTCTGCTGTACCAACAATAATACTGACGCTATTCAGAGTAGATCATTGTGTTACATTATTAGATTTAATATATTTTGACATATTTTAATAATAGTGCAACATATTTTTAGCATATTTTACATCATATTTATCTTTAGAGGAAAAAGGGTCACTTTTGACCTATGTTGTACATCAGAGGTATTATTATATAAACATAATGATCTTTGTTAGCTTGTTTGATGATCACAAATCCTTCCCTACTTTTGAAAAAATAGAGAACAAAATGTGTAACTAACCCATGAATGCACAACATGGGTCAAAACCGACCCACATTCACCTTCTATGTTATTTGATGCATAGTTGAATGGTGATTTTCTTAAGTAGCATAGTAATTAATGTGGTAATTAGTATTATCAACACACACACACACACACACAAACACACGCCCCCAACACTTAGAAATACAAGAATAACACACACACACACACGCACACACACACAGACAGCTTGCTTATATTCACTTAATATTCAATACACAATCCTCCCGCACAAACAAACAAACACACACACACACACACACACACACAACCACACATGCACCATAGTCAAAGAAGACATAACAGCTGTCAGATTAAAGCTTCAAGGAATCCAGGTAATTTCAGGTACATTTTGGGACAAATAGTCGAGCAAGGAGTGTGGATCGTCTCACCTGGTGTCTAATGGAGGTTGAAAGAAGAGGGGCGTGTCGCGCCGAGCAGGAGGCCCTGTTTTACCTCGTAAACACACTGGGTGTTTGTATGTTAATGATGTGTGTGTGTGTGTGTGTCTATGTGTGTGTGTGTGTGTATGGAGGGTGTTGTACGAGGCCTAGATTGTCTTGTATTAATTAGCGTGCGGTGGATGAGTCCCCTCGGAGCTACGCTAATTAGACATTAGCATAGCGATGTAATTACCTGAGAGGGTTCAACACATTCTACCTAACAAGCCAACCTCCTGCCTCATACAGCGCCGGCCTGTGCTTAAACTAGTGTGGCTCCTAATTAGCTGAGATCCCACTTACATACCTTAACCTCCTGCTTAGCTTAGCCCCTGATAACTAGCTTAGACCCTTCTTATGACCTAATATCCTGCTAACTAGCTTAGCCCCCCGATTACCACCTAATAATTTGCCAACTGTCTAAACTCCAGTCAGTAGCTTACCTCCTGCTAACTACTTAACTGCCTGGCTGCGTTCCAAATCGCAAACCTTTTCTTTTTACTTTTAATACGTACTGCAGCTGCCCTTACAAAGTAAGTACTGTTGCATACAGTAGCACACCTGCAACAAGAGACATCTGTGCTCTCTCGGTGGCTCAGTCGATGTGACATATCTTCCACTGCGCAGAGGATTGTGGGTCAGAATAGCCAGAAAAGCAGGCTGGCTTGTATAGTGCAAAATGCAATGTAGTAGGACATCCTGGTATTTTTGGCATACTGCATTTGACATACTATGTATTGGGACATACTAAATCTTTTCTGGCATACTAAATACTATGGTAGTATGGGTATTGGAACGCAGCATAACTAACTTTCTATTTCCCCCATCTCTCTCTCTCTCTCTCTCTCTCTCTCTCTCTCTCTCTGTCTCTCTCTCTCTCTCTCTCTAGCACTAGCTCTAAAAGACGCTAAAAGTCGCCAGCTGATATCAGACGCTACATTTGCATATCGGCGGTGTCATTAATTTGCATAAAGCTTGGTGGTTGTGTCAGGTGCAGCAAGGCAGAGATCAAAAGATCATAGCCCGGCCCTCCGGCCTCGCCCCCACCCCTACCGACTGCCTGGGCAGTGCTGCTGCGCAAGAGGAGAGGGAGGCGGGGGGGGGGGGGAAGACTCAACGCTGTTTGGCCGAGGAGCCATGGATTGCATGCATGGGAATGAATTACAAAATAAATATATTTGAATGTCTTTTCGCTGATGGTCTGAATAAGTCGTTAAATTCACCACTAGTCGCTTTTTATCAGTGAAGTCGCTGAGAGGGTCTGAAAAGTCTCCAAATCTAGCGAGAAAGTCGCAAAGTTGGCAACACTGCTCTCTCTCTCTCTCTCTCTCTCTCTCTCTCTGTCTCTCTGTCTCTCTCTGTCTCTCTCTCTCTCTGGGAGGAAGGGACCTTTGCTCAGCAACCCAATAGATGACTTCCTGTTTTCAGTCTGGGGACGCCATCCAAGTTGACAGGATTCCCATAATGCACTGCTCAAACAGATTCAAATACAAAATACATGCAAATGGAATTTTCCAAAGTATTGGAAAATTCCAACTAACTAACTACTGTATATCAGTAGTTAGTTAGTTGGTTTATCTGTATAGGGAAAAATACAGACACATAGACACATTTTACAATTTGTGTGATGCATTGCATAATAGTATTTATGATAATACAATATAATATAATATAATAATATGGCTTTTTGTTGTATGTTTGTAATTATGGATGCATGTGTGTGTGTGCATCATACCAAGAGGGTTAGGTAACTGGTTTAGATAGTGTCACAGCCCCAGAATTTACATGAGGGGGGGACGTAACCAGGGCAACGGCATCAAACACAAAGGACATCTCCAGTCCTCAACTGGCTAACAGACAGTGGTTCTTTTGATGCGCACCGGCCCATTGCCGCGGTTTCGGGTTTGTTTGTTGACGGAGGAGCGGTTATTGATTGGGTATCGAACCAGCGAGTTTCCCCCCTGTTCAGAGGCCCCTAATGCACCGTCCACCACGACCACCAAAACCAGAGAGACAATAACGGTAAAGTGGGAGAGCGAGTGACATACAGTCGTAGTGACATACAGAGAGAGAAGGAAGACAATGAACAAAGATAAATGGAGGGAGATAGGAAATGGAGAGAGTAAGAAGAAAAAAAAAAGAGACAGAGAGAGAGAGAAGGAGAGAGAGAGAGAGAGAGAGAGAGAGAGAGAGAGAGAGAGAGAGAGAGAGAGAGATGAATGTTGTGTTCAAACCAAACCATACCATTTGGTTGGTATCTCTGATAGGAAGCACGTTTTAGATATGTCAGTGGATATGGTTACATATTCCACGCAGGAAATGACATCACAGCGGCTAGCTGGGTGGCTAGCAGGGGATGCTAACGTCAGAGCTAGGCGGCTTATCCTGTGTATTAGTACAATAATAGACAGACAATGAGGGAGAAATCCATTGTAAGTGATGTGGAATTATGTCGGCTCAATGGATTATAGCACACACACACACACACACACACACACACACATTTGTTACAAACGCAGAACCCACACACACACAACACATATGCACGCAATGAGCAATCATATCCACAATCAAACAGTTACACTCACACACACACACACACACACACAGGCCCGGGCTACTCACACTACGATATAATTGAATTAACTCAGTAAAGGAACAACTTAACAGATTAGCTTTGCAACTTTTCAATAAAGACGAGAAAAAAAAACCAGTGGAGCGTCATAATTCCATTTGTGTAAAATGAGGGCAGCCGTCAAAACCCATCGTTCTGTTCTCCTGCCCACAGTTAACCCCATGTGGCGCATGCTCACACACACAGGCACACACACACACACACACACACACACACACACACATCCAATCACATGCACATGTAAACACATACTCACACACATCCAATGATACACACACACACACACACACCTATGCATACCAGTACACCCCCAACACCAGATAGTAGAGAGATCAGAGAGAAATAGAGAGCGAGAGCGAGAGAGAGAGAGAGAGAGAGAGAGAGAGAGAGAGAGAGAAGGGTCCTCAATAGCAGGGCTCACATGTGTTGTCCATGTGTGACCAGAGGCGACCAGAGAGTAGCAGGTTGATGGTGGAGGTCCTGGTCTTGCCCTCCCGCAAGGGTACTCCAGGTGGTCCGTGCCATTCAGATCTTGCATTTCTCTCTGCAGATATGTCTGGCCTCAAAGCCCGTTGAAATTAAAAGCTGATAGGACCAATGAGCACGAGGGCGAGGGAGTTAATGACGTAGCAAAGACCGGGCCAGTCTGCAGAATTTCAAAAACAATGGTGACGCACAAGGAAAATGTAGCAGCTGGCAGAGCAATCCAAACCGCTGTATCTGACCTAATAATGATGTTAAAAGATTAACAGAAATTTGCAAGGAAGGCTTTTCTCAGAGGGTCACTTGGTTATTAAATTTGATTGGCTGGAGTTTTTTGAACAACGTAAGTCGCATCCATATGTGGAAATCAATTGCTGCCCAGCCAAGGCCAGACTGATATTCATTGCAAAAAGCAAACTTGAATATCTGGATCTGGATTTGAAATAATAGAAAAAATAATCAAAATCAAAATATTGTTTGGTAAATATAGTATGACGGCTGCTTATTCTTCTAAATAACAGGTGATTTCATGTAAATAGTGGCGCTTTGTGACATCAGTTATAACCGCCATTCCAACACTCACTGCACATGTTTATTGATCTATTGTTTACCGATTGCATACCAGGTGATTTGCGAGAGGTCTTGATAATAATCTAGTGGTCAACCTAAAGTCAAAACCACTACGAGAGCGCGAGAGAGGGAGAGAGAGAGCATTTATCCCAAGCAATTCACAGTGGTTTTCTTTAATATACATTACGGAGCAGGTAGGGGTGAGACATCTTGCTCAAGGATGCCTACAGCAAATTGAGGAGTTACATTTCGGGTATTAATGAGAAATTTGAATAGATAGTTAATCTAACTAACTAAACCTATCGAAATCTAAGTATGAGCTAATCTAACTATTGCATTGAGTTAAATCTGTTTGATTCAACACTGCAATCAACAAAGAGTTGGTGCCAAAACAGTGTTAAACTGAGACAACTCCTATATAGTACAAATATAACTCTATGGACTCCTTGTGAGACTTAGTGTTGAAATTAATTATATTAGAGTTAATTTGTTGGTTGGTTGCATGTATCAGGGTTCAAACCCAGTACCTTTTGGGTGGTAGTTAAACTCCCAACCCAAAGACAATCTTACCCATGCAATTAGATCACTATGACAAACTGAGGGCCATCTACATAGCCAGAACAAGGGTTAATCTTAGGGATGTCCGATATTGGCTTTTTTACCGATAACCGATAACCGATATTGTTCAACTCTTATTTTCCGATACCGATATCAACCGATACCGATACCGATATATGCGGCCACGTGAAACCTCCGCTTTACACTCATTGCAAACCGCAATAGGCTTTATGCCGAGCGCAAGTGTGGATTAATAAATAAAAACAAAACAGCGGCAAAAGCTCGCGTGTGTCCGGGAGAGGGCTCCTCTCCTCGGATATATTACTCTGAAGCCCCGGTGACGGTCTGGAAGTGCGGATTAAAGAAAAGAAAAAAAAAAAAAACAGCGGTAGAAGCTAGCGTGTGTCCGGGAGAGGGCTACTCTCCTCGGACACATTACTCTGAAGCCCCGGTGACGGTCTGGAAGTGCGGATTAATAAATAAAATAATGTGAGCGCGGTACAACGGACCTGAACCGGTTGTGATGAGACTGTTTCGCAGAATGCGTTAGTATGTTGCGCTGACCCCTATTTTACTATTCAACGTAGAAACTTTGAAATAATTCCAAACCACCGACATAACCACAGCTACAACTAGCGTCCCACTACACGGCCGCACACGCCCAGGCTTGCTATTGAGACGGCGCGGCACGTGTATGATGTCATCAAACCACGTCCTCACTTGAAACATAACAGATGTCTGAAATTATTTCAAAATCGATTTTGGTATCGGTTAAAAAACCGATACCGATATTTTCCGATATTGATTTTTTATGCCAATATCGGCCGATAATATCGGTGGGCCGATAATATCGGACATCCCTAGTTAATCTCTTTCAAACACTAAAATACACACACATGCTTGATATGTGAACATCAGAGAAGATGTGCATATCAACCAAGCAACTGTTAGAAATTGGTTAGTTTCTCCTCTCTGCAAAGTGCTACATGAAATATATTATGTGTTGTCATGTGTGGTGCAATCTAATTGCACCTCTAAATAGAATAGCGGTATTATGGAAATATAGGTAGCTTTACATTACGAGTACAATCTGAAAGACATCTAAGTATAATATAGTATTTGTTCCTGTAAGTCTTTGTGCGTGGTGTTTGTCAGCATATACATTTGTGCGTGTACATATATAAATATGTATTATTCTTTGAATACAATGCGCCGCATTAAGTGTTGCCAGAAAAGAGCATTGCATTGTAAAATTAAATTAAAAAAACAACAAAACAAAGTGAAGAAAAGATTTGCTAATGGACGTGAAAGAAAAGGCTCTTTGTGTCGTTTTAATGAAACATGTTGCTGGGGGAGAACCTCGTGCCAGTTCTCATAACTGAATCGGATGCATATAATTGGCTGGCTATTGGACAAACAAGACGTCCTTGGAGCAAATCAAGGCCAGTGCTATCACCGACATTTTCATCGGCTCAGGTTTTTGTTTATGTTTCTTTGTTCAGCCATTTCCTCCTGTTGTCTTGTTTGGTACATGTGCTGTTGCTTGTGTGATGTTGGAGATGTACCTGTGCTGAGCATATCATTGTTTCTAGTGAAAGAGTACCATCACCAAAAACAACATACAAGACAACCCATCTAGTGTTGCCTTTAATATTGTGATTATGTTGGGACTGAGAAATCGGTGCATCTAAGGGCAGGGAGGTTTTCTACGAAGCTCGCTTAACATACCCAGGCTTTCTTTAGATAACCTGGATCGACAAATACGAAACTCGCGATCAGAGTTAAACGGTTCCTCCCCAAAGCTCACTTACGAGTCACTTTGTCAAGCCAGGTTTTCCTGTAACCCAACGTCATTCACCTTGACGAAATGGATCCGACGGAGCGAACACGGGCTATGTATGTCACTCAGGAGGAGCAAGTAGTGATTATGAACTCATACGAGGAGTTTAAAAAGCAAATAACGGCAAGGGGCAATACAGTTGCCCATAATAAGGCAAGGGAGGTGTGCTGGCAAAAAATAGCAGATTCTGTGAATGCGTGAAAAGATTAGCTAATTGTCTAAAAATAACTATGCCAAATGCAGAATTGTTCGCCATTAATCCCAATAGAGTGCATATGATTGCAAAATGCAAAAGCAACCTCCAACTTGCTTTATTGTGTAATTTAGGGAATTCATTTCAAATACATCCTGTAAGAAACGTATTGCATGTGCGGTAGCGACGGCGGTGTGGTGGATTAGTATGTGAGCTGAACGCCAGCGACCGGGGTTCATATGTTGCCTGTCCATCATCATGCCTTTTACCCCCATCTAGATTACCAAACTGGATAATTCCATAACATTAATGAATAAGTATTCCATATGACATAAGAAATATAACTTATTAAACTACACATAAATGCACTTCACTTGGGAAACGAACCCAGCACGCAGAATCTCAAGACTGACACGCTACCGCCACTCTACCGCCACTCTACCACTCATTCACGCAAACAGGTGTTTTCTTTTACCCACAAGTTGATAAAATCCTTCCTTGACAGTTTGTGTTGGCAAAAAGCTGGGAAACACCACAAACATATTTAGCAGTGTATTTAGGCCAGCTACAACCTTGCTGGCACACTGTATTTTTGCTTATATTTTCGGCATCACCAACTGTATGCAAATATGTACCCTTGGCAAAACATCGCAACAGTAAGCGCACGGCTTCTTTTTGTAGCATTGCCTACATAAGGTCCAACAAGAAAGATCAAATAGCGAATACCCTCTGATGAGAACCTGTATCTCTCATAAAGAATATCCTCAGGCAATGCCAAGGGATCGGATCTGTCCCGAAAGCGGCGCTCAGCTTTAAGAAGCCGATTGTGGAGGGGGGCGGAGTCTCGCCGGTAGGGGGGAGTATGGAGCACCAGGTCGGCGGGGGCGATTGGGTCTGGTTGCCGACAGGTGTCCGCAATCAGACCCAATCAGGAAGTGTGTATTTATGTGCCTGCTTTGCCTTTCAGTAGGGGTTGATCAGAGAGAGAGAGAGACGGTCCCGTGGAGAGCGAGTGGGGACGAAAGCCCCGAGAGCCAGGCCACCGTGTTGTGGACCCCACGGTGCACGAGACGTGCAGCCAATGATTTACCTGTTGTTCGCTTTGAAGAATAAAGCGAACCACGCGTTCAATAACGCCAAGCCTGTGTCCGCCCACTCTGTGAACTTGTTACAGTGGCGCCCAATGTGGGGCTAGAGTGCGGCGATGGAGCAGTCACCATTGGCAGCAATACTCGGACATCTCACGCAGATGTCCGACCGGCAGACCCAACTACAGCGGACGCAGAACGAGGTGCTCCTGGAGCTGGGCCAGTCGTTGACCGCCGATCGGGCGGTCCTCCAGGAGCTCCTCGTCTCCAGCAACCGCGATCGAGAACCCAGAGCGGCGGGGGCGGTGGGCCACATCCACGTCCCCAAGATGGGCGAGACCGACGACGCGGAGGCCTTCCTGGGGACGTTCCGGGGGGTGGCCGAGGTCTCCGGGTGGCCACGCCAGGAGTGGGCTCACCGCCTCCTGCCGCTCCTGACGGGCGAGGCCCAGCTCGCGGCCCACAGTCTACCAGCAGGGGCCCAGCGGGACTACGAGGCGGTGGACAAGGCCATCCGGGACCGGCTAGGCCTAAACCCGGAAGAACATCGCCGCCGGTTCCGGGCCCTCACCTTCTCAGAAGGCGATCGGCCCTTCACCTACGCCCAGCAGCTGCGGGACCAGGCGAGGAGGTGGTTGGCCCCGGAGAGGAACAACCCCGAGGAGATCGTGGAGCAGGTGGCCCTCGAGAGGTTCGTCGAGGGGCTCCCAGCCAGAACATCCACCTGGGTCCGGTACCACCGGCCCGAGAGCCTCTCGGCGGCCGTCAACATCGCGGAGGGCCACCTGATTCCCCCCTCGACCGACAGAAGACCACCAGCACCAACCCCGAGCCCGCGGACCGGGGCGGCGGCCCTGCGAGGGTACAAACCCACCCCGCTACCAAGAGCGAGGTGGGGGGGGGGGGCCTACGCCAGAGCAGGCGCATGAATCACCTTCCCCCCCCCTCCTGCAGGCGGGCCATCAGACGGCAAGGGAGGGGTGTTGGCGGTGCGGACGGCCGGGACACCTTCGGAGGGACTGCCCGATGATGGAGGTGGGCCAGGTTGTCCGCGTCACCGGTGCCCCGATCCCTCCCTACGGTCCCGGCGAGGCGTACCGTATCCCGGTGAGGATACAACGGGGGTACGTACCAGGCGCTGTTGGATTCCGGCTGTATGCAGACCATGATCCATCAGCGCCTGGTGCGGTCCGAGGCATTGCTCGAGGCGTCGAGCGTTGCGGTGAGATGCATACACGGGGATGTTCACACGTATCCCTTGGTCCCTATCGAAATTCGTTATGGGGGAAAAACGCATAGGGTCAAGGCGGCGGTTAGTCCGAGCCTCACGTACCCCCTGATTCTAGGGATAGATTGGGCTGGGTTTCCAGGGGCAGTTAGCGAGAGTGCGGGGGTACGGACACGACAGATAGGGACATGTAAGTCATGTGCTGTGTTCTGCGCCGATGCGAGGGTGTCCGACGCTGCTCAGGGATCGGGGGAGGAGGCGGGAGGTTCTCAGCCCGAGGGCCGAGCGTCGACATTTCCACCGGTGGACGATTTCCCCCTTGAGCAGTCTCGTGACGCTACTCTACGCTCCGCCTTCGACCAAGTGATTTCCATTGATGGTCTTCGGGTACAGCCAGACGCAGTGCTGACTTACCCACACTTTGTGGTGATTAGGGACAGGCTTTATCGGGTGAGTCGTGACACCCAGAGTGAGGAGGTTGTTACCCAGTTGCTGGTACCCAGGAGCCGCCGGGAAATGATTTTCCAGGCGGCGCATTACAACCCAATGGCGGGCCATTTGGGGTACGACAAAACACTGAACCGGATAATGGCCCGGTTCTATTGGCCGGGAATTCGGGCGGAAGTGCGCCGCTGGTGCGCCTCCTGCCCCGAGTGCCAGTTGGTGAATCCCCCGGCCATCCCCAGGGCTCCCTTGCGGCCCCTTCCCCTGGTGGAGGTCCCATTCGATCGCGTGGGCATGGACATTATCGGGCCATTAGAACGTTCCGCACAAGGGTATCGATTTGTGTTAGTCCTGATCGACTACGCAACCCGATACCCGGAAGCAATTCCGTTGCGCAATATCTCCGCGAGGAGTGTTGCGCAGGCATTGTTTCACGTCATATCGCGGGTGGGAATCCCAAAGGAGATTCTCACTGACCAGGGCACCAATTTCATGTCACGCACGATCAAGGAACTTTACGGGTTGTTGAAGGTCAAGGCCATCCGCACGAGCGTCTATCACCCAGCCACAGACGGCTTGTGTGAGAGGTTTAACCGGACGTTAAAGTCCATGATCCGGAAGTTTGTACTGGAGGATGCTCGAAATTGGCATCAATGGCTAGACCCTCTGTTGTTTGCGGTGCGGGAAGTGCCTCAGGCTTCCACAGGGTTTTCCCCGTTTGAGTTGCTCTATGGGCGCAGGCCCAGGGGCGTCCTGGACCTCATTAAAGAAACCTGGGAGGAGGGGTCCAGCGACAGCAAAAACGAAATCCAGTACGTCATGGACTTGCGTGCAAAGCTCCACTCGCTCGGGGTAATGTCACGTGAGCATTTGCGCCAAGCCCAGGAGAATCAGAAACGCCTGTACGACAGAGGGACTAGATTACGCGATCTCACGCCGGGGGACAAGGTCCTTGTTCTGTTGCCCACCTCTAGCACCAAATTACTCGCGAAGTGGCAAGGTCCCTTTGTGGTCACACGGCGAGTTGGGGACGTGGATTACGAGGTAGTGCGGTCGGACAGGGGCGACGCCCGACAGATCTACCACATCAACCTCCTGAAAAGGTGGAATGATGTGGTCCCGGTCGCGTTCGCCACGACGCTACCGGAGGGAGAGGAGCTTGGACCGGAAGTCCCTGCCCCGGGGCCTGTCCCTCCGGTCGGCCGAGGAGAGGATCTGTCGGAGAGTCAGGCGGCGGACGTGGTCTCTCTACAGCTCCAGTTCGCCGACGTCTTTTCGCCCCTGCCCGGTCGCACCCCGTTAATAACTCACGACATCGAGACGCAACCGGGGTTAACGGTGCGGACACGCCCCTACAGGCTGCCCGTACACAAGCAAGACGTGGTACGGCGCGAATTGGCAGCAATGCTAGACTTGGGCGTCGTCGAGGAGTCCCACAGCGACTGGTGCA
>JAOPHQ010004305.1:80000-107500 GCA_030340625.1 Merluccius polli | reverse complement strand
TCGTCAGCATAGCAGTGGAATGATATTCCATGCTGGTTAATGACGCGGCCAAGGGGTAGAGTGTAGAGGGTGAACAGGGTGGGGCCAAGAACCGACCCTTGAGGGACACACAGGCGACCGTCTGTGTCTCTGACTTTGCCCCTCCCAAGGACACATATTCTGTTCTCCCAGACAGGTACGACTGGAACCAGCTCAGGGCGGAGTCAGAGAGTCTGATGGTGTGGTGGAGGCGCTGAAGGAGGATGTTGTGGTCGACTGTGTCAAAAGCTGCAGACAGATCCAGGAGGATGAGGAGTGATGGTGAGCCAGTGTCAGCCGCCATCAGCAGGTCATTGGTGACTCTGACCAGAGCTGTTTCAGTGCTGTGGGCTGAACAGAAACCGGACTGGAATTTGAGTTGAGATGGTTCTGAAGATAGGCAGCAACTACTTTTTCCAGCACTTTTGACAGGAATGGGAGGTTGGAGATGGGTCTGTAGTTAGAGAGGATTTCTGGGTCTAACGTGGGTTTCTTAAGAAGGGGTCTGATGACAGCAGATTTCAGAGCAGGTGGAACATAACCAGCCTGGAGTGAGTGATTGATGACTTGAGTGATCAGGGGACTTAAGAGTGCAGATGTTTGATTTGACCAGGGCTGTAGGAAAAGGGTCCAGGGCACAGGTGGAAGGTTTCATCCTGCGGGCGATGTCCTCAACTTCCTGCTCAGAGATGTCGGGGAAGTAGCAGAGAGGCTGGAAAGTCCCAGGCTGTGGGTCGGCAGTAGGGACAGACAGAGCATGGGAGCTGGAGAGAAGAGAGCGGATGGTGTCGACTTTTGTCCTGAAGAAGGTGATGAAGCTGTTGCACTGCTCTTCTGTGATATCGGTATGTAAGTGGGTCTGTGGCTTTGAGGAGATGATTTATGGTGGAGAAAAGCTGTTTTGAGTTTCCAGGATTTTTGTTCATGATGTTTGAATAGAACTGTGACCGTGTTTTTCTGAGTGAATTTGAATAGGCCTTTTGGTGTTCTTGATAGGCCTCTTTGTGAACAGTGAGTTCAGATTTTGCAGCGCGCCGCTCAAGTACACGCCCAGCCGCTTTCATGGTACGTTGCTCTGGGGTGAACCAGGGGGCTGTGCGTGTGAAGGTGACTGTTCGTGTTTTAACAGGGGCGTGGAGATCCAGGATACTGCTTATGGTGCGATTATAAAAGTCGACTGATTCATCTGCTGATTTGAATTTTGCAGATGGGATGTGATGGAGGTCCAAAGTCATGGTGTCTGGGTTGATGTTTTTTATAGCCTGGCAAGCCACACCTTACATCAGAAAGATGTAAGGTCTGGCGCAGCTCCATTGGCAGTGTGGGCGGGATAAACGGTTGTCTTTCAAGTTCCCTCTGCACGCAATAGGATAGCGCTACAACCAATCAGAGCAACGAAGGTGACGTAGTCAGAGCGACGGCTCTGACTACGTAATTAATCAAAACTCCGAATACATATTTATTTTCGAGGAAAGACTTCAGTGCCGTTCTTTGTTCTTTTCTCAAATAAAATGTTAACTTCAAGGCCAAAGCCGAGTGGAAAGACAGCCGTTCGCCAGCAGCAGCAGCCATTGTTTACCTAACACGGAACCGTCGCAACTCTGTCGTCATGGTAGCCCGGCTTTCGACTCCGCCCCTCACGCTGTGATTGGTCAGACATACAAGACACACTTGGTGTTTCCAGCACCAAAAAGCGGACGGAGCTATGCTAGACCTACACTAGCTGCCAAATAAATTTGCTGCCGCTAGGGGGTGTCTAGAGTTCTAGGCTATGTTTTTTAGGTTTCTGAAGTGAATTTGGCGTTTTGGTTTGGTGTGGTGAGACAGTTTTAACTCCAGTGAAATGGTTTTATGATCTGACACTCCCATATCATACACCGACAGATTTGTGATGGGGACAGAGTCAGTAATGACCAGGTCCAGTGTGTGCCCTCTGTTGTGTGTGGGAACATCAACATGCTGTGTGAGGTTAAAACAGTCCAGTAATTGTAAACATTCAGCTGCAGGGTGACAGGAGGGGGTGTCTACATGAATGTTCAAGTCTCCGAGTATGACGGTACGTGCAGATGTGGTACATAGTGTGGTGAGAAGTTCATTGATCTCGGGGATGAAGGCTGGGTTTGGTTTGGGTGGCCGATAGATGAGAAGAACAGTCACGGGAAAAGGGGGTTTGGATTTGAATGCAAGGCATTCAAAAGTGGATGGTTCAGGCAGAGATAGGGGGGACAGTTTCAGGTCACTGCGGTAAATGACAGCTAGGCCGCCACCCCGACCAGTGCGTCGGGCTCTCTCCAAATGACTGTATCCAGGGGGACAGGCTTCATTTAATACAAAATAGGCCTCTGGCTGATGCCATGTCTCAGTAAGGCACATTACATTAATGTTCTTATCCAAGATGTGGTTGTGTATAAGGCAGGATTTATTTGTGAGAGATTGTGTATTAAACAGCTCTATTTTGAGGGTTGATGGGGTGGTGGACTGTAGAGGCCGAAGTAGACTGAAGTCCACTCCACGTTTTATGTCCGGTTTGAGGTGTAGAGGTGACGTAGTGTTACCATTGATAGGTCCAGGTGCAGCGGCGCTCTGATGACGCGGCAGTAGTGCGACAGTGCGCTCAACAGACCAGAGGGATGGGATGGAGCGGCCAGACTGGGAATAAACAAACTTTCTGCGGCAGCTTCTATGGATGTAGCGGGGTCTGCGTAGAAGTCCAAGTTGTTTAATGGCTGGGACACAGGCTGGAGTGCTGTAATTTTGTAGATTGAGCAGTTGCGGGATGGAGTATTTTAATGTTGATGGCCGTTTTCCACGGACTGGCAGACCAGAGGTGGGAAAGAGTCAGACACAGCGGGATAATCCACAGCATGGCAGGTGATCCGAGCGAGACAGTTGAGAGGCTGTTGGCCGGTATCCAGCGGCCCGCAAATTGTCCGGCCGGCAAGCAAGTGGCTGTTCGCTAATCCGGGTGATGCTACCGCATCCAGCCGACGATGGCTACCCGGGCAGTGGATTGTTTGCCCAGGAAGGAGCTGGTATTGGTGCTGGTATTGATGGACAGTGACCAAGGCGGCAGGATCCACCAGGCAGCAGCAGAAAGTCCGGAGGAACAGCTCGAGTCCAAGCCGGTGTGCCCGCAACAGGTAGCCAGAAGCAACAGGTAGCCAACAACACGGGTAAAAAAGCATTCGTACAATCCAGCAAAAAAATAAAAAATAAAAGTGGAAAAAAGCTACAAAGTATATCGAGTACACAATATAAATATGTAGCAAAGTATGTTGCTAGAATTTGGCTCAAAGGGAGAAGAGGCAACAGTATGCTAACGAGACACACAGCCAGACATTGAAGAACCTCCAGCGTTCTGGACCTTCATAGTCGGGTCATTTTTATACCTAATGTTTAAAATTGAACTTGAATGAAAACAAGGGCAATTTCTTTCAGGAAATGTTATTAAACAGGAAACGGCACCTAAACCTGTTAAAATCCAGCATTGTCTGAGTTTTGTCATGTGCCGATTGGCTATGTGACGCCTATACACCTATTTTAAAACAAAATTATTAATGATCAATGATTATGACTAAGTGAGTGTGGGGAACTACCACACAAGAAACAGAATCTCTGCTAAAAGAAATGCTAACAACAGAAAGCGTAATATGTCATCATCACTGACAACCTTGCTGATTAAAGGTACCGGCAATCTTAAAGGCAAGTAACAAATGGAAGTATTTGATCATGATCATGTCTGGATACAAAACATATAAAGGATAATTTAGAATATTTGGGGCCAGTCCTACCGTCTATCTAAAACATAGCATAGACATAAGGCATGAGAGAGCATGTAAGGGCCTTCTAAAAATTACATATTCAGAATCAGGGTGAGACGGAGAACTATCCCTAACCCTAAATTTTTAGTGAATGGACAAGCGCTCAACACTGTGAATGCCATCCCAACAATGTAAATATCTAACATCTGGTGAAGGGACTTCTACAAAATTAACATTTTTCTGCATATTTTAATATTACCGAGATATAAGCGTATACCAAGATAATTTTGGCCAGGATAATCATGGCACAATATTTTCTTACCGTCCCATCCCTAATGACCAGTAAGTCATATTTAATTCAGATTCAATCAAATATGAGTTTTTCTCTAGTGGGAACCTTGTTTGAACTAAAGTAAAAGTAAAAGTAAAGAGCTGCTATTTCTTCTGTTTTACTTTCAGCGGTTGTCATGTGCAGAAAAACAAAGTGATTACAAATAAACAGAGGAAATAGATAGTACATATTGTTATATTACAACAGTGCATAACACTGAACAAGTACTTGTATACATGTACAAATGTACTGTATGTTTCATAATAATTTTCCTTCATTTTCTCTCAAGTCATCTCTCTCTCTCTCTCTCTCTCTCTCTCTCTCTCTAACTCTCAGAATAAAGAGCCTTAACCTTGAGCTGTGATTGGCCGGTCTCATGGGCAGATATTAAAGAAACGATAGAAGAAATGGAGCACTGATGGAGTTTCCATTCACTGGCAAGCCAACATCCACTTGCTGTTGTATAATCTTCCTCTTTATTCTCTTCCTTCATCTTCATGCTTTTTAATTTCTCTTGTAATCTTCACACAACCGCAAACTTTGAGAGAGAGAACAATCCACGCATGCCAACGCCCAGCTCAGTTCAGGAGCAGTTAAGGTCGAGTGCCTTGCTCAGGGACATCTCAACACTGTAGCTGAGGGTTGAACCAGCAACTCTTTGGTTTCCAGATAAACCTACTCCTTCTACCTTGTACGCTTAATTATGCTTAACGACCACATGGGCCAATCAAATTGTTTCAAGGGGTTATAGCATATGATTTTTGATTATGATTATTTGAAAAACCCCTGTGTACAAGGTTAAAGACATTCTCCCCTCACTTCCGCTTCTGCTACAGGGGCACACATGTCACAGCACCAGCCTTCTTCACAGTTCATGGCCTGCAACGACGGGTGTTACAAAAGGCAACGTGAGAACCACGCCCCACGCTGCTCTCAACCCTCCAGACTGCGACCGTTTTGGTCGCATATGCGACCAAATAATGTGCAGTGCGACTAAACATTTTCAATAAGTCGCACAGTGTGCGACCTTCAATAAAACCACGTGTGCTCATAATAATTAGTTGCACAATGTAGTCAACCTTGCCAGTGACCAGTGGTACAAATATAGATTGAATCCTGGAGGTTTGCGGCAGCTGTAAATCTCCAGGAGCGCTTTTGTGTATGTGTTTTTTCAACCAACTTCTGATTATCCGAAGGGCGAAGTAACAAATTTAGTGAAAAGGTTCAGATGACGATGACTTATTTCTCTTTATAACATGGCTCTCTTTATTATTATATTGTATTTTTTTGTTTACATGATAGAAGGTTAATATTACTGGCATCTGACTTCAATAATCATGTCTACATTTATCAATGGTTGAAGTGGCATTTTTTTTCTGAAAAATTGGTTTGCTAGTGCTCCTGATATTTTAGCTGGTGCTCCTATATTTTGTAAGGTTGGGAGCACCGGTGCTCCTCGGTACAAAAGTGAGACTGGAGGATTGGTTCTGGTTCCATAATCATCCTGAACAGGTAGAGGGTGTGGCTT
Organism: Merluccius polli; assembly: GCA_030340625.1. Classification (NCBI taxonomy): domain Eukaryota; kingdom Metazoa; phylum Chordata; class Actinopteri; order Gadiformes; family Merlucciidae; genus Merluccius; species Merluccius polli. The sequence continues at coordinate 101,862 of JAOPHQ010004305.1, read as the reverse complement.
TCTTTCTTTGTCCTTGTAGCCACCGAAACACACAACCAGCTTTTACCATTTGTTTCAGCCTATGCTCAACATGAGTCAATGAACACCTACTGCTTCCACCTTTCCTACACGGCCAACCTGCCTGGAACAAAACAGGTATATTTAACTTGAACTAGCTGTGAAACATGAGCTAAGTGTGCTAGCTCACTGGCTGTGCTAAAAATGACAAATGTCAAGAAAGCAGGGCTGATAGCGCTCCGGCACCACGCCGGAATTCCGGCGTACCGATGTGTCTGTGAAAAAAAAAAAAAATCAGGTTCGCGTTCGTCGTGGTCTGACATCGTCCATCGTAATGGCTGACTGACATAATGATGGAGAGCCACCATCGTGATGCCACGCCCCCTCTCTTCTATAGTTATTACCTAAAAACTTAGCAGGGATTGCTCTGTAAATAAATTGAAAATATAATAATGGTCCACATAAAGTGCTGTAAGTTAACTAGGGCTGCCCCCTAATAGTCAGCTTAGTCGATCGACGGAGGCTTAGACGAATACGTTTTCATTAGTCGAGCAAAAAGTAAAACATAAAAATAAGAAGGCATGAGCATCGCAAACCGAATACATCCGTGGTCGCAACAAGCCCTGATTTAACTAATCGCTGCAGGCATACTGACCATTGACCAATACACCTAGGCAGGTAGACACCTGGGCAGGTAGACACCGCTAGACACACGGGACTCATACCGGTGATCGCGGCTTTAGTTCCCCGTGTCTGATCGCTGTAATTCGGAGCGTGAATATCGGTTGAACGTCTAATACCTTTCTAACTTTAAAAAACACTTTAGTATTGTTTAAGACGATAGTCGCACATCCCTCGTAACTACGCCGTGAAGGTGAACCCTCCCGGACTCCGCTATTAACATGAACCGCTCCGCTGGAGGAGCCGCACATCCACACGCACCGGACTGCGGTCAAGTCAGCCGCTCCATCATTTTCAAGTGCGCCCTTATTGCCGACTTTATGGCAAATACTTTGAGACAACTGGGAAAGTCAGCGCTAGCTTAGGCTACTGCAGCGTGTGGAAACTTCCGGTTTTCAAAATAAAACGTGGGTTAAATGTATTTAAATTAAATGTATTAAACGTTTATTTAAAGAATATGAAGAATGTTAAGATTTAATTATTTTTTTTTTAAAGAAACAAAAAGAAAGTAAGAGTTGTGTCTCACAAAACAAATATGATCCTGCACTGATTTTGAGCCAATAGGTCACATCAACAGGAAGGAATGCTCATATTTACATGACATGTATTAGCAGGGATGGATTACTGAACAGGCCTACCTAAAGAGCTCTGGTGCTCTACACAAAGATGCTACTGTAATATAGGCTTATATTTGGTTTGTTCATCTCATGCCTGAATGTTGTCAATTTATTTCCACAAAATTCACCAGAATCTATCATTTAAGGGACTATTTATCCAAATTGTCTTCCAGGGGAGCATACTCCTGGATCCCGCTTGACAATTATGTTGATCAGGGCATATATCTTAGGGGCCCGCTTACCTCCCAGAAAAAAAAAAGTTCAGGCTCAGGATTTTTTTCTACTATCACCCCTGAGAAAGGCAGGGTCGTGTAGCGGTTAGGATGGCCGGGGTCTCCACTCCCAGCCAAAAGATCCTTGAGCAAGTTGCCCTCGCCCCAACTGCCTTCCGCAAGTTGCTTTGTATATATATATATTAAAAAAAAAAGTCTGCTAAATTACTACAAATTGTTTTTTCTCCTGAAGCTGTAGGGTAGATGTTGAGAGGGAGCAGGGCGAAGACTGCTGTGAAGACAGCTGCTTCTACGACCAGTGGTTGTGTTTTTTCGCTGACAGTCCACCTCTGTCACGCAAACGCCATCGAACGCGCCGCACGCGGGACTTCCTGCATGCAGCGGTTGCAGATAAAAGGCGCCCATGTCATTATGTCCATGATCGCGTGTGATGTTGAATGCGTGTGATGTTGCATGTATAAGTAAACAAGCGGCCATTTGAGTGTGTGTGTGTGTGTGTGTGTGTGTATGTGTGTGCATTTGCGCTCCCTCCCCTCTGTGCGGTGGACACACGGCTTTTAATCTAGTCTACCCGGGCGTGTGGTGGTTTTGGTGTCCGTCGGCCACAAAGAGAGAGAGGTTACTGACGACTCTGTTTGGGTGGGAGGAACACAACAAATAGGATCTCACTACTCCATCTTGCTGCTCTCTCTCTCTCTCTCTCTCTCTCTCTCTCGGTGTGAGGGGAGGGGAAGGGGAGTAGATCAAGGTCTAACTTTGTACAATTACAGTTGGTTCGGCTGCCTTTTAAAAAGGAGCCCACAGTTTTCTGTCTGGAGTCTCTCTCTCTCTCTCTCTCCTCTCTCTCTCTCCTCTCTCTCTCTCTCTCTCTCTGTGTCTCTCTCTCTCTCTCTCTGAGACAGAGAATTGTGTATGTACTTTTGTACTCAGTATCATTTAAGCAAGGCGTCACAACTGTACTTAGAATGATCTGGAGTTACACAACCAACCAGCTTTTTCATCAAGTATAAAAACTTGTTCACTTGATTATTAAAGATACCATTAATATTCATTTATTCATCAGCCATAAGTCATTCCCCTATTCAACGTAGTACTGTACACACATGATGCAATTATTCATAAATACATACAATATTTACAAAATATAAATGTTATATCCAAATTTAATCAACTTCATCTACAGCAGAATGTATTTTTTGATGACCACGTCTGCACTGATAGGGTCAACATGTCATCCAATAAAAACATGTTTAACATGTATCCCCTCATATACATGTCACAACACACAGCTAGCTACCTATTGTGTTGCATCCCTGTTCAATATCACTCTGTGTCCATTTCAAAACTTTTTCCTAATGCTCGAGCTGAGGCTTGATCAGTGGAGCTTCAAGAACCCACAGTAGCACAATAAAGGACAGCTGAGTGGTGTGATATGTGATGCCGCGAAGGTGATATGGCACAGTCAAAGAATCGCGAAAACACTTCCTACTAGGATACACTGATGTATCCTAAAAGGAATACATCCTATCCTCCGATTAAGCTTCTTGTCGAGCAGCTTATGCAATTCAAAAATTGGATGCGGGTACAATGGAGATCAAGGAAAACATCTGGAGATTTAGCAGGAAGTGCGAGGTGAATCACTATAGACAGACTCTCAGAAACTTTTGCAATTTGTTCTTCCTGAGGGTCTCAACTACGTCCTGGGTCGCCAGGAAGCGGTTTTCATTCTCAGTCTCGTCTACCTCGCCCGCCCCTCCTAGAGGCAGGCATTAGTTGGCAATCTGGACACGAAGTCCACTGGCCCCGAGTATCCCCTAATCCCCCTATAGAGAGCGAGAGAGAGAGAGAGAGAGAGAGGGAGAGAGAGAGAGAGAGTGAAAGAAAGGGAGAGGAGAGAGAGATGGAAGAGAAAGGAGCCTTTGTGTGTGGAGACAGTGGGGTAAAGAGGAGAGTGTACAGTACTAAATTGAGGTCGACGCCAGACAATGACTGCCCTTCAGCGGCTGGGTCACACAGAATCTCAGCCTGGCTCCATCAAACCTCTCTTTCTTTTCTTCTCGCCCTTCCTCTGTTCTCTCTCTCGCTTCTTCTTTTCTCCCTTTCTCTTACCCTCCAGACCTTTTTTTCTCCTCGTGACATCACTGAGGACAGGGGGAGGAGGGGAATCCCCGTTCCGTTGTCCAGGGGGCTGTTCCCTCTATCTTCACCTCCCTCCGCCTTTTCTATCCATCCCTCCTTTCTTCATCTCCCTCCGCATTCCTATCCATTGTTTCCATCCATTCACCACCATCAGTAAGTCAGTAAGTAATTCAGTAACTAATTGAGTAATTGATTCATTAAGCAATTAAGCAAGTAACAAAGTAAGCAAGTAAAAAACTAAGTACATAATAAACTAAGAAACTAAGTAACTATATTTATAAAGGATTCTCTCTCTCTCTCTCTATCTCTCTCTCTCTCTGACTAAAAAGTGTGTGTATTTCAGTCAAGTTGAGAAGATCATGCCTCATATTCAGAATTTACAAAACAGTGAACAATAACACATTTACATTTGGATTAGATAATTGTCTTCCTCTATTTGAATCGCGGGCCCCGAGCCTACCTAGTGTCTACCGAGTCTACCAGCCTATTATCTTAATCTCATTTCAGACATTGATAATCACTCATTTTGCAATTAAACACGTTTACCCAAAGCGTCTTACAAGCAAGACTGAGAATAACCAAATCAATATTGGAGCAGCTCTGAATATCATCTGTTGGAATCTGTCCAAACCTTGCACCTGAAAAAGTAAAAAGTCCCAATGTGTTTGGCTGATGTTCGGGCTGCAACGATAAGTTCACTAATCCATTAGTCCTATCATCCATTAGTCGATCGACAGATAATTCATCAAATAACATTTTTATAATTGATTAATCGTTTAGGTCACTTATCAAGTGCAAATACCAAACATCTGCTGCTTGATGCGTCAGAAATTCACATTTTCATGGATCATAAAATGAATACTTTACTTTTTCTTGGCTGCTTGTCAGATAAAGCAAGCACATTTAAGACATCACTTTGGACTCTGGTAACTTGTGATGGCAGTTGCTATTATTTATGACATTTTCTAGACTGAATGATTCATCGATTAATGGAAAAATTATCATTAGATTAATCGACTATGAAAATGATCATTAGTTGCAGCCCTAGCCGATGTGATTCCCCCACACCATACCACATGTCGGCTGTGAAAATAGAAAAATGCAATAAACATGAAGAAGAAGAGCCCTGCAGGCCGCTCTCACCCGCATGAATGTATGTATCACATAGGGGCCACAAACCGGGGGCCCCTATCTGCTGCTCTTAATGCGACAAACCATAGCGATCACGAGCTGAGAATCGATCCATTTCAGACTTGTTCACACTGGATTCTTGATCCTTTAACTGTTGCAGGGAGAGAAGACCCCTCTCCCTGTGTCTCCCTGTGGGTGGGGGGGGGGACAGAGATGGGCATTATCTCAGAGTATAGTAGTCCCCTGGTTGGTATTAGATGTGGAGGGGCCCTCGATGGGCCCCGGGGCCAAGGGTGTGATCTCTGTAGGTGGCCTGGACATTAGGGCGGGGTGGGGGTGGGGGGGCTTTGTCCTCAGGGCTGGTTCTTCTGTTAGAGCTATAGCTTCTCTCTCTCTCTACATCTATCTCTATTTATCTCTATGGATATGGATATTTGTATATATTAGTATGTATGTATTATTAAGGACATATACTATATGAAGGAACACACACACTTATTGATGAAAGTTGGATGGACAGAAAGACAGACAGAACTAAATGCGAGTGTAGATTAAACAGTGATGTTGACCCTGCGGCCCGGCGCACAACACACACACTGTAATTAACTGTGTGTGTGTGTGTGTGTGTGTGTGTGTGTGTGTGTGTGTGTGTGTGTGTGTGTCTGTGCATGTGTGCTATACACCTGTCAAAATGGACACATTTCATTAATGACATGTTCCACACTATGAATACTAAATGAATGATGCTACCAACACATGATGTGCATGTGTGTATGTGATGTTGTTTGTTAGGTCAAGTGCAGGTATCTCCAAGACCTGCCACACTCCATTTCCTAAAACACACACACACACACACACACACACACAAACACACACACCTGAGACCGTGTCAGTAATTACCTCTGGGCCACGGCTGGGGAGGGGGGGACTATAGTGAAGGAAAGGTGGGATTGATGCGCACTCAGCGACCTCTCTGATTGGGGTTAACAGCAGCCTCATTTGCATAAAGGGGATGGGAGGGGTTTCATTAGCAAGGCCTCAGGTGCAGAATACACACACACTGCACACACACACACAGTCACAGATACGCACATAACACAGGGACGCGGTCACCAGAACACACACAATGTGTGCAACACTGGCTAACTCATCTTTTGTTTTTGTAATTATCAAATGGCCAGTAAACAACGGGACACTGACCAAACTTCATATTTTTTACCACACCTTCTTACTTCCCATCATGCTTTGCTCAAATCTCATTACAATGCATTGTGAATGGCGTGCATTGCCTCTTGTACTGTTTGCCAAGTGTGTGTGTATGGTGTGTGTGTGTGTGTGTGTCTGTGTGTGCGAGAAAGGGCCCTAGCAAGGAGGCTGATACAGGAAGGACGGAATTGCATATTATGTATATATATATATATATATAACATATTTCCAGACAGTATAGAAACACAACACAGACATGGGCATCCATTGTTATCGGTTGGTTTACTGGAATATTAAATAAGCAAAGACGGAAGGCATTTTAAAGGTACAATGTGTAGAATTAAGTGGCATCTCTTGGCAGAAATAGAATATAATATTCATAAGTATGCTTTAATTAGTAATAGCAGTTTATGTAGTTTGAAAGTGTTTGTTTTTTTAAGTTAAAGATATTGGATATTCAACAGATATACATGCTCTAAGCTAGCGATGTGACACGATCACCGGTATCCTGTGTGTCTAGCGGTGTCTACCTGCCCAGGAGACAGGGCTTTCAAGTGTAACCGTCGGGCAGCAGCTCTCGTCTATAGAGCCATCGTTTGGTCAATATTTCTACACAATAGGTAAATTACCCTGCTCTAAACAACAGACTAAAGCAATTAAACCGGATACGTTCAGATGGCTGTTTAGAAGTGTAACCCGTTAGCTCTACAGCAGTACATTGTAGTGTATCAACCTTCTAAACTGAATGTGACATTTATAGCAGCATAGCACTACTGGGGTGGTGGATTAAAATAATCACACATCTCTAAAGCAGTTTATGGCATCTGAAAGTGTTTGTTTTTTTTAAGTAAAAAAGATAATGGATATTCAACAGATATCCACGCTCCAAATAACACTGATCTGACACCGGGAACTATAGACAAGATCACAGCTATGAGTAATTGCGTATTTAAACCGATACGTCTCACGCTACAAAATGTTCAGAATGGATATAACTAATAATTAAAATGGCTGTTTAGAAGTGTAACCTGCTAGCTCTACAACAGGAAAAAGCAGGTAAACTGTGTGGCCAGTGGAGCTCCAGTGTGAATGTAACACGTATACTGTATACAGGTGACTTTCCATATCTGTACACTGGTGAAACTATCAAAAAAACTAAACAAGTACAGGAGTACTCGTTCGATTTGGACCATGTATTCAATGACAGTTTTAGGGTATTTATTGCACCCCTAGCCCCTACTGGCACCCTACTGGCCAGTACAGGCTACCGTAGCTTCTCCTACGTCGTTGGAAAGGGAGAGGTGGAGAGGTCAGGGGGGGTATTCAGTTTGTTGTAATCTGATGCCACTAAATTTTACACATTGTACCTTTAAGTTTTAACATTAAGCACAAGGTCCTGTCTAGCTCAACTGAGAGCATGGCCTTATCACTGCCAGGGTTAAGGGTTCGATTCCCACTGGGGCCACCCATGCCAAGAATGGATGCACTCACGGTATTGTAAGATGCCTTGGGAAAAGATGTCCACCAAATGTCCATTACACTTTACACACAGCGTATGTTTCAAGCAGAAACTGCCTTAGATTAGCCTTTTGCCGTGATTTGTGCTTTAAATCAGAACGATGGGAATAATTCAAGACACACAAAACCAAAAACACGCAGAGAGCCCCAAACACAATCTGTTAGCACCTGCTAACAGGCCTGCTCTCGCCAATCCGCTGCAGAGTCACGCAACAAAATGGACGCCTCGCTTGGCGACACCTACGCACAAACACACACACACACACACACATACCAACAGACACACGCGAGCGTAAAGCACATTCTCACTCTCGTTGTGTCCTGTGCTGTCATGTATAATTCAGCGTGCGGCCAGGCCGACAGATGCCTGTGCACCAGGAGGGCCCTTGGAGCCCGGGGAGAGAAGATGAAACATTAAACAGCACAGGACAAAATGGAGACACCCGGACACATACGCATCTAGTGGTAGCTTTCACCGACACACACACAGACACAGGGCAGCCGACATGTGAATATTGGTCACACACACACACACACACACACACATCCACACACACACACCGATTAATGCCAAGGTTAATGCCTAGATTGTTTATTTGTTTACCATTTAGTTTACCATTTATCCAAAGGAACTTACAGTCAGTGACTTCAGATACATGTCATGAAGGAGCCGGTAGGGGTTGGGGGCGTCTTGCTCAAGGATGCCTACAGCCTGCGGACATTGGGGTTCAAACCCAGAACCTTTTGGCTGCAACTGCCTACCCACTGGACTATCCTGCCCCGTATAATACCTGAATACTGGGTTTTACTGAGAAACCGGGAGGATTGTGGTGTATTCTGGTGTACTCTGGGGTGCCTACTGCAAGGTTACCATACGTGGAGGGAGTCAGCAGATTTTAGAGCGTCAAGATTTCCCCCCAGCCTCAGTTCAGTTCAGTAAACTCGTTTACACACACAAACACACATGGATACACACACACACACGGATAGACACACACACACACACACACACACGTATTCACACATGTATTCCCCACACATGCACGTACACGCACACACAGTGGTTTGCGGAGTGCAACTACAAGGTCTAAAAGAATAAGTAGAGAGCAATAACAGTTTGACTGCATCACATCGATGGGCCCTGTGACACAGTAAATATATATATAGAGAGAGTGTGTGTGTGTGTGTTGATTCAAATAAGCTGGAGTGTAAAACTGCTGGAGGACATCGGAACCCACCAAAACCAGGACCCTCATAGACCCAATACCCATCTCTCCTCTCCTTGTCCATTGCTCTCTCTCTCTCTCTCTCTCTCTCTCTCTCTCTCTCTCTCTCTCTCTCTCTCTCTCTCTCTCTCTCTCTCTCTCTCTCTCAGGACCAATGCCAAACTGAAGGGGCAACAAACTGTTGGGCTGCAACTGTTTCCAAGCCCAATAATTACAGCTTGTCAGAAGGAATTAATTTTCTCATTTCTCATGAAGACGTGTAAAAAATTACCATGTTATTATAACCCAGCGTCACTCTCCAGAGGCGGGGACGCCAAAAAACAAATTTAATTTTGGGAAAAATCGTCCCTTCACACATTAAATTAAACACATAAATAAGAGTTTAGGAATGGGGGGAGAGAGCTGCGGGAGGGATGTGGGAGGGTGGGGGGTGTTGGCGAGGAAGCATATGTTCGTTAGGGTGGATGGCACTGCCCCCCCCCACACACACACACCCACCCCCCCTCACGCCTTTGGTGACGGCCGCCGTAATGTTTTGATGGGCCGTGGCTAGCAGCGAGCACGCTACATCTGCATGCTAGCAGGATGCTAATTAGTGGGGCGTACGAGCTGTGGAAGCAGCCTGAGAGAGAGGGAGGGTGAGAGAGACAGAGAAAGTATAAACATACCCACTCACACATGGAGGGTGTGTATTTGGGGACAGATAGGATAAATATCATTGATGGTCCATATTGAAATCAGCGCGTGGATACAAACAAAGTATATGAGATATGAGACAGAAACATTCCAATTTTCAGCTCTTTGAAATACTGATTGTAAAAATGAATGAATACAAATTACTGTATATATATATATATATATATATATACTGAATATAAATGTATCCACTAGGGAGAGCGTCTGTAAGAATCATTTGGTGGACGAAGAGGTCATCCTATCCTGGATGAAAGGCCATAGTAAATGAACAAATTGATACGTTTTCAAATGTACCAAAGTTGGTGTGGACCCAAGACAGTGCCTCTCCTACAAGGCTGTAGAATTAATTTCACTAGAAATTCATCCTGACTTTTGATGCGTCGATCTGTCGAGGCAATTCCCCTGGTACGCACGGCCATACTTACCTCACTGATTGTATTGTGTGTCCTCTAACACTCCTTACTGTGACACAAGAGTTAACAGACCATGTGTGTGATTTAAACACCCCCCCTCTACTCTTGTTGCAAGGACAACAAAACAAACTCACCCAAACTCCCTCTGACTGGACTGGATACAGAACAGACAGTCAGGGACATTCCCTGCCCGAAGGACATGACACACACACACACACACACACTCAGAGGTTGTGGTCAGCAAGACCAATGCCAGCTCTTGTCATCGCCACGGTGATGAGGTCACAATCTGTGATCGTGACACACGCGCGTGCGCAAATACGCACACACACACGCGTCCAGTAGCAGCCAGACTCTGCTAATCGAGTTGGGCAGTAAGTTACTGGTTCATGGTCATTCATACACTAGAATTAGGTAGCGGAGCGGCTCTGACCCCTGCACTGTCCTCTGTGTTCAGCCCCAATTTCATGAAAACAAGTCAATGATCCGACTCAAAATGGCGAGAACAAAAAAGTATGGCCTGACCATATAGAATTTTCAGGTTGTAATTTCCCATGATGCATTGTCATGATCTGACCCCAAATGGCGGGAAAACTCAAAGGATGGTCCAGCTATACAAACATTTTCGTTGAATGCCCGTGATGCTCCTGTTGCTTCTCTAACTCGTTCATAAACTGAACCATGTCTGATCTAATCCCTAAACTTGCCCTCTAATTAACTATTTCCAACGTTGTACATTAACATCCTTAACACAATACCCGAACTTCAAGTATTTCTAGTGCATCATGGGAGTTTTCACCATAAATGTGTTTACTTCCGCCTCCCAAATGGCAGTCAAAAGGACGACAGAGAGTGATGTCACTGATGGAATAGCACTGACCTTACCAGGAAACAGGAAGGACCGTTGTAAAGACGTCTCAATACGATGACCAATCAAATCCGGACAATCTAAACAATGAGAGACAAAATGATTTGGCCATGCAAAATTAATTTCTTAACGTGATGCCCTGCTTCACTTTTGTCATGACAATAAGGCGGGAGCAGCAAGTCAGTATGTTTACATGCAAGGAGAAGCCCGGCCATCAAAACAAGACCATTGGTTTGAATACAAATGTTTGTACATTATACATTATACAACACCAGGATGCCCCTGCATATGCATATGCATACACATACACACAAAGACAAGAAACACGCGGGCCACCTCACTCAGGGTCCACCTCACACAATACGGCATTTCAAGTCAAAAGTCAAAAATGAGGGGACTGGAGAAAACAAAGTAAGAAGAGAGAGAGAGAGAGAGAGAGAGAGAGAGAGAGAGAGAGAGAGAGAGACAGAGAGGGAGAGAGGGAGAGAAGAATAAATGGGGTGAGGTATTGTGGGAGAGATTAAGGAAGAGAGAGGGGAGAGAGAAAGAGTTATGGAGAGAAAGATTGATTTTTAGCAGAACTTTATTGCAACTTGTTTAATTGTACAATTATATTATTCTTTTAGCTAATTAAGTTTGTAACAGATATATATATGATCCTATTCCATGTAAAAAAAATATTTCACCATCAACTAAGGAGAAAAAGCACTAGTGTCAACATCGCAAATATTTTGAAATTCTAGTGAAATACTTGCTTATCCAAATGGCAATTGTAAAGCATGTACAAGTCACTGTAAATACATGTTTATATATAGTACTATATCATGCATGCACGCACGCACGCACACACACACACACACACACACACACAGGGTATATTTCCCATGAAACTACCAACCTCTGTCTGTTTGTCTGTCTACAGCCTTACAAAGTGATTAAAGAGAGCTTTTCCCTGCTATGTGGGTGTGTGCGTGTGTGTGTTGAGTAGGAACACAAAGATGAAAATCATTTTTGTACAAATGCATAAACTAGTCTTTAAAAAAATAAGAATCCCGAAAAAAAAAAGTGTGTGTACATACAGTGTATTTGTGTGTGTGTGTGTGTGTGTGTGTGTGTGTGTGTGTGTGTGTGTGTGTGTGTGTGTGTGTGTGTGTGTGTGTGTGTGTGTGTGTGTGTGTGTGTTTGTATGTGTGTGTGTATGCACTACAGAAGATCACAATATTTTTTTTGTACAACAAGAGGAAGCAAGATATTGCACGATTGGGAGTCTGTTGGCGTTCAATCCTTAGAGGACTGTACCAGAGGCTCGTTCACATGCTAAATACACAGCATGCACACAACCCACAACTCTCGTTAGGAGAGTGAGAGAGCTAGAGCAAGAGCGAGAGAGAGAGAGAGAGAGAGAGAGAGAGAGAGAGAGAGAGAGAGAGAGAGAGAGAGAGAAAGGGGATAGAGTAAGGGGTGAGAGAGAGGGTGAGAGTGAGGGGTGAGAGTTAGGGAGGAGAGAGAGAGACGGAACCAAGGAAGATGAGATGATGGTTCTCTCTCTGGTTCCTCTGTGATGTCAGAACCCCTGCTGATAATAATACCATAACCTTCCTACAGACAGGGTTAAATCCAATCAAATCAAACTTTATATATAGAACACCTTTCTATATATGAAGACAGTTAGATTCTAAAGGAAGCAATTCAATAAATAAAGAAACCACTCCTTAACTTACATAAAAGCTTGGCTAAAAAGGTGAGTTAGGAGGTGGAGGCTGGTCCACCTTCCTAACCCTAACACCAACCCTAACCCACATCCTTCCTAAAAAAGGGTCAAGGTCAGGAGAGGTCAAGGGGGGGTCTTGAGAGCTCCAGACTCCTGACTTCGTTAAGAGTCCCCCCACCCACCATAATCTCTTTTTAATTGTTTTGACTCATTTCAACCATCTGCACACAATCTGCAGATACTGTCACACACAACTAATAAAAGCTCTGCTGGCACAGACAATAATGAAATAACACATAATCTAATGCACACACACAAACAAAAAACATTCACACACACTCGGAACTCAGACACACACACATACATAGATAGAGAGAGAGAGACACGGGAAGTGGACTAGATCCACACCGCAAACTATACACAACACAAGCACACACATAATCGAATATACACACAAAAACATGCACACAATCAGCAACTTAACACATATACACCCACACAGACAGGAAGTATACAGGCAATAGACATACACACACACACACACACATTCCCACATGGAGTGACCTGAGTGGCCAGCTGACTGAAAGCATCTGACCCAGCCAGCTCTCTGATTTGATTAGACACTGGCTCCGCCCACTGACTGGCAGCGCGTCGCCCGGCGGGTGACCTGGGTCAGCTTAATCAACGCACCCCTGCTTCCATTACTGTGTGAACACAAAACCCCCTGCCCCCTCCTCCCTCACCCTAGCCTCTAAGGACAACACCCCACCCCACTTCCTCTACACCCCACCCTCCCACCTCCACTACGCACCTCAGCCTCAATTCTGCTAATTCCTCAGCCTCGATTTGGCTCAAACTTTTCAAACAAACATTTAAATTCTGACTTCTCCTTTTAAGAAATTGTGTAAATTCTCAGATGTGTGTTGAAAAACAAGTCAATCCACTTAACACAGGGATGCGAAACGAGAGCAAATGGTGAACCTCGTTCTGCCGCTGCATCTGTTTGCATGGCATTGGCGGTAAGCAGAACCCATGGGGAGACAGACAGAGAGAGAGAGATGGGTGGAAGATACTCAGAGAGAGGAGGAGAGAGAGGGAATGAGGAGTGAGAGAGAGAGAGGAGAGAGAGAATGAAAGGGAGAGAGAAAAGGGAAGAGAGAGAGAGAAAGAGAGAGACAGAGAGAGAGAGAGAGAGAGAGAGAGAGAGAGAGAGAGAGAGATGAGAGGGAGAGAGAAAAGGGAAGAGAGAGATAAAGAGAGAGAGAGACCTTGACACCCCAGGTCCCTGAACAACCAAAACAGCATAATTAGACATTTCATAAACAAAGCACACGCTCTAATTACTCTGTAATGTTGCATCGCACACGGGGGTACAAGACACACACACACACACACACACACAGGGGGCCGCTCGACATATTTCCCATGGATCAACCAGTGGCATGCGCGCACGCACGCACGCACACACACGCGCACACACACACACACACACACACACACACACTACAGCCTTGTTGCATGTGTTTGTGTACGTCTCTGTTGATGTTAGTAGACATAGAACCCCCACTGGCTGCTGTCTACATTTGCAAGAATGTGAAGTGATCTGTTTGTGTATGTGTGTGTGTGTGTGTGTGTGTGTGTGTGTTTGCGCGCATGTGTGTCTGACAATAAAGGGCAGATGAAACATCCTCCATGCAACTCTTTCACTACTAGTGCACACGAATGCACACGCACGCACGCACAAGCACAAACACACATAGTGACTTAAACTTCCAATAATGTTGAACCCAGCACATCCAAAAACCATGAACACAAAAAGCACAAATCACAGTCTCTTCTCTCTCGGTGAAGGGTAGAGCATGTGTATTACAAGCTGCTGGGTAATACAGATGTGTTTAGCCTGTTTTGGACCCAGGGGGAGTGTTTTAAATCAAAATTTGATTTGTTTTTATTCAGTTTGTGTCTTTTTAATTTTGTTCTTTCTTTGTAGAAGGTACAAGTAATTATAGTTTCTTGTGTTTTAAGTCTTCTATTTGATTTATATATATATATATATATATATATATATATATATATATATATATATATATATATATACATATAAAGGGCACAAAACATTCTCTCTTTCTCTCTGATTGGGAGTGACTAATGTCTTTGGACAGAGCCAAATAATAAACAGAGGCATAAACACTTGTCGCCTGACGCATCTCGACAGGACATTCCCCCCCTGCCCCCACATCCCCCTCATCACCCCCCCCCCCCCCCCCCCCTCCCCGCCCCCACATCCTCCACATCACCCCCCCCCCCCCCCCCCCCCACATTACCTCCCCTATCATCACCCTCCCCTCCCTCATACCGAAACTCTGCACCCTTTCCCTTCAAAGTGCGGTGAACTCCCATCGGATCTTAACCACAGGCTCTCCCTGCTGCTCTTCCCCTCATCCTCTAATGCCGCTTTTATCGTTCGCTTTAGTTCCAACAAATGATAGTTTACGCTTTTAAAGCCAGCCGGTCACCGCCGCAGCTGAAAGAATTGCTACTTTTATTAAAAGTTAGTAGATTTAAAAAAAAAAAAAGGGATGTTCAGGGATGTTACCAGGGCCTTGTTCATTTAGCTGGTTGTTTCTTCCAACTAGACCTAATTACTAGTTAAACCACTTTTAACAAAATAAACGGGATAGAGTAAAGTGGTATAGCTGCTGTACTCCCAGGCAAGATGCCCTAACCCCTACCTGCTCCTTGAATGGCCCTTATTGTAACACCATGTGTGATGTTGATGAGACATTATAAGCCATTTCAAAATATACCCTCTAGTTGAGTGCACAAAAACATATCTGCAATAGTGTCCACTAATTTTCACATATCAAAAGTCCATGTGCGTTACACCCACACCGGAGCTCGGCTGGTATTGCAGTTTTTGACCTGCGTTTTACTGTTGTAGAGCTAGTAGGATACAATTCTAAACAGCGATTTTAATGTTATATCCATTGGGAACATTTGCAGGGTAATGCAAATTTGCCTATTGTGTAAAAATATTGACCAAATGATGGCTGTAGAGAGGAGTGCTGCTGCCTGACCCTCTCCTCAGCAGGTATACATCTGGGCAGGTATATGCACCGCTAGACACACTCAGACTCATACCGGTGATAACGTTTTTAGTTCACAACGTCACATCACTAATTCAGAGTGTGAATATATGTCCAATCCTCTCCAATATCTTTCTAACTCCAAAAAAAACAAACTCAAACTGCATAAGCGGCTAAGGAGATATGATGTTTTTAATACACCACCACAGCAGCGCTACGCTGCTATAGACACTTTTTCAGTCAACATCATGATTACGTCACAGTGTTGGCTGGAGGCAAAACAAAGAAACTGGAGGCAAATAGAGTAGTAGGCTACACCAACTATCAAAACCATGTCCTCTTGCTGTGTTGTTGAGTACCAGAGATAAAGTATTGTCAGTTGTAGGTATGGATATGGTAAGGTTTGTCATGTTTGGGAACTAGGAGGAACATGTGATTGATCTTGTAACTTTCTTAGCAAATTATCTCTCTTATTAAAGTGAGTTATGAGACAATCCCATAGATAATATAACAATAATGTAGTTAAGTTAATGCTTAACAAACACTTTCAAAGTTAGTAGTTCTACAGCAAAGTCTCAAATAATTGTACCGTTTTACTTTTGTGATCCGAGTCCAGCGACGTAACATGATTTTTAAAGCATGTTTGTTCTCCTTAGACGGTATTCTACCATACCAGGGTATAATACAATCTCATTGCCATTTTAAGTGTTTATTTCACAGTAATGAGGTTAGGATGTGTCAGGTCCTGAGAACAGGTAATTTGAGAGAAAGACAAGTCATTTGTTTTTTGGTGAATTACTGGGGAGAAAAAACACAATATAGAAAATAAAGTAATAACATTCATTTGATTATCTGTCTAAACTTCGGACACTTTCTTGGATACCAGAGGTAAAAACCGCACTCTTGAAGGGGTGTTGAGTTTGAGCGAAGTGCTAACCTCAGCATCCTAACCTCATAAAGCCGTAAAAGTGGTAGGATAGAAGACCGTCTAAGGAAAACAACCATGCTTTCAACGTCAAGTTTCATTGCTGGACATATTCAGATAAACATTACCAAAAACCATTAACAAAAACCTAATAGCTGATGTTTGCTACGCGTTCAGGGAATTCTTCTGCCTCCACCCTAAGCCCTGCCCACAAAATAACCTTACTGTTTGTTAACAGAAAAGGCGTCTATTGGTTAATGTTAACTTTTCTAATAAAACTTGCGGTTCTGGAGAGCGAGTGACCGTACTATTCAGAGAAACTCACACTTTCTTCATTCATTGTTAAAACAAACAAGCCAACAACACTTGTTAGCCAGCATTGGCTAACGTTTTCACGGAATTATTCTGCCTCCACCTACGTCTTAACGTCATAATGTGTACTAAAAGAAAAGGGGTCTATACATTTCACTTTCAGTTTTGATGTCGGGACGTTCCTGGCGGGCGGTTATTATTGTAAAACTTGTCGAGCGAAAGGGGAACTACTAAACGTTGCTGAAGTAACCTATTGTATACAGCCTCTCAACAACAATGCATGACTGCACAACGGCCATGTACATATGAACATAATATATATTGCATTTGTAAGATGACTACACAACGATTTTCGACTACAATATTTTTGTAAGTAATTATGATTTGCTTGACGAGTACTTGTTTACTTGAGTACACGTTTGCACCCCTATAATCTACTCACTGACTAAATATTAAATACACAGGCTGCTGACGTGCCCCTGAGCAACACGCTGGCAGTCAGCAGGTTGGGGTGGGAACAATTCCTCTAAAGGACCCCAAACATACCATACTGTTTGGTGAAGGTCACAGATGGTAAATCTGTGCATCTCTATAAGTCGCCAAGTCCCTTGAAGATGACAATGAGACGTCAGAGGGAAACGCACATTTAACCACGCACGGAAACCCCCATGTGACAAGCTCACAGTAATGTGTTTAACCACACCGCAACAAATGCCAGGTCAAACTTGGTGGTTTTTCCCCTGAAAAGCAGACCTCCATGGCCGGTTTCTGGCGGGGTGGCCTGTAGTATCTCTCAATGAATCCACTGGTTATTAACAACACGTTTCCACAACATATAAATGCATTTCCCAGAATGTGTGCGTTTGTAACTGTAAAGAAAGGTCAAGGCTAGTTCTTCAAATCTTTGTTAATCATATTTTCTTCACACTGAAACACTAGTCCTACCATGCACCAACTTTAGCCAAGTGAGAAGGGAACTTGAACTAGTATGATTTAGGGTGAAACCTTAAAAAAAGCCTTCTATATGATGTGCATCTGATGCTCTAATTTTATATACAATTGTATATAAAAAAGTGTATTTGTTCCGTGTGTGTGTTTCAATGATATCAACGTATAGGTGATAATCATAATATTGTGATATAACTTGGGGGGTATACTACGAAGCTCGATTAGTGGGTTAGCGAGGTATGTTGCGCTCAAAGCCTGGGTTAGCTGTCCTACGAAAGTCGCTCTCTTTTAGCGTCGCTATATCACCATGGTAACTTATGCTGGCAACCAAACCTGGTCGGGAGGAGGTTTTCAGCTAAGACTTTCCGATTAGATCGGCTTCTTAAAGCTGAGCGCCGCTTTCGGGACAGATCCGATCCCTTTATGAGAGATACAGGTTCTCATCAGAGGGTATTTGCTATTTGGTCGTCCTTGTTGGACCTTATGAAGGCAATGCTACAAAAAGAAGCCGTGCGCAGTGTGTCTGTGTTTCACTGCGATTTGTTGCCACGGGTACATATTTGCATACAGTTGGTGATGCCGAACATATAAGCAAAAAGGTGCCTTGCGATACGCAAGGTTGTAGCTGCCCTAAATACACTGCTAAATATGTTCGTGGTGTTTCCCAACTTTTTGCCAACACAAACTGTCAAGTTGCAAGTTATCAACTTATAGGTAAAAGAAAACGTCTGTATACGTGAATGAGCGGTAGAGTGGCGGTAGCGTGTCAGTCTTCAGATTCTGCGTGCTGGGTTCGATTCCCAAGTGAAGTACATTTATGTGTAGTTTATTAAAAAAAAGTTATATTTCTTATGTCATATGGAATATTTATTCATTAATGTTATGGAATTATCCAGTTTGGTAATCTAGATGGGGGTAAAAGGCATGATGATGGACAGGCAACATATGAACTCCGGTCGCTGGCGTTCAGCTCATACTAATCCACCACACCACCGTCGCTACCGCACATGCAATACGTTTCTTACATATAGGATGTTTTTGAAAGGAATTCCCTAAATTACACAAAAAAGCAAGTTGGAGGTTGCTTTTGCATTTTGCAATCATATGCGTAAGAATTGTTCGCCATTAATCCCAATAGAGTATTGGGATTAGGCCTAATGGCGAACAATTCTTACGCATTCACAGAATCTGCTGTTTTTTGCCAGCATGGGCAACTGTATCGCCCCTTGCCGTTATTTGCTTTTTAAACTCCTCGTATGAGTTCATAATCACTACTTGCTCCTCCTGAGTGACATACACAGCCCGTGTTCGCTCCGTCGGATCCATTGCGTCAAGGTGAATGACGTTGGGTTACGCCCTTTTTATGTGAACGCGCATTGAACCTAAAGCGGAAAACCTGGCTTGACAAATTTACCTTTAAGTGAGCTTCGTGGAACCGTTTAACTCTGATTGCGAGTTTCGTATTTAGCAATCGAGGTTTTCCCAAGAAAGCCTGGATATGTTCAGCGAGCTTCGTAGTATACCCCCCAGGACCACACAAATAAAACACACACACACACACACACACGGTGGACGGACACTTTCCTTGTCTTTTTTCTGGTGACCTCGGCAGCGGCCGAGCATTGGAGGAAGAAAAAGTGACTGTATTGATTAGATGTCAGGATGTTAGAAGACTGCAGGAGAGAGAAAGAGCGAGCGAGAGAGAGAGAGAGAGACACACACAGACAGACAGACAGAACAATGTATATATAGAGTGAAAGATGCCAAAAGACTGGCAGTCTAAATGTGTGTGTGTGTGTGCGTGTGTGTGTGGATCACTCACACATCTGTTAGCTGAGGTGACAGGTCACTGCTAGTGGCGCTGGCCACATCATTTCTGCCCTGTTGAATACTGCACACACACAAAAACACACACACTCATGGCCTCTCATTTAAAATTGAAACCTACAAACAAAGGGCTCCATTTTGACTTATACTGTAGGTACGTTTGAGTTTAATTTGGTTTACCTGAATTAACTTCCAATCCAAGTTACTGTTGTATTTGATTTGTTGTATCAACTTTCTTTGCAACATTGTTTCTATTGTGTCTGTGTGTGTGTCGGCAGCTCTCTTCAGGTAATGGGTTTTGTTCTTGTTTTTCTGAACTTGAACTGAGGTGAGTTAGCATAGCATCTCCTGGGTTCCTTTTGTTCGATCCCAAATAAAACTTAAGCATAAAACAAAAGGCAGGAAGCTCATCTTGTCCACACTTGCTAACTGAGGTCAGCGGGTGTAAAAACACTTGCAAAACAAAAAATTAATTGAAATTCCAAAGCTCCAAGCAAATATGTAACAGCCATTGTTGGATGATGCAATCCGTCGACTTGTTTGAATTCCATACATTTCCAACACAATGGTGCTGCATTTTGTCATCAGAAAATATTTTTTCAACCCAGAGTTATGGGGACTGGAAGTTTGATTCTCACTTGAACAATGTGTCAGATTCCAGGATGAAAAAACACATACATGGAAAAGAAATTAGAAAGTATAAAATAACAGAAATAGTGTGTGTGTCGGTTCCTGAAATTTTATAGGAAGCATGTGGTCCTGACTAGCTCAACTGGTAGAGCATGGCATTAACGTTGCCAGGGTTAGGAGTTCGATTCCCTCAAGGACCACCCATGCTAAAATGTACACACTCATGGTATTGTAAGACGCTTTGGACATCCACCAAATGGCATATATATATATATATATATATATATATAGAAAGCAAAGTTTGGGATTGTTTGACAGAGACATTGTAACGAAGTGATCGTCACTGGCTGTACCTGTGGTACTGAGCGTCACGGCATGGAAGCCGACTGTTTAAAACATTGCATGGACATTTGCACATGTTATATTTTGTTTTCGTTTTTCCTGTCAAGTACATTCATCAACCCTGTATAGTCACAAGTTAAGAATCACAAAAGTCACATAATCGCTCTGCTCACTGTTTATTGTTTACCGGCACATTTACAGTTTCAGTAGTTGCATCGTTTAGGACTTTTATTACATCCGTGATCTTATCTGTACATTCCTAGCATTATACTTACTATACATATCAAGCCATAACAATCACTCATAACAATAATCAATAGTCTGTGCAATCTTCCATTCATTCACCTACCGGAGTTCTCCCACGTTATAGGGCAAGTCCGCACCGCACTTCCTGTATTTATGTCACGGGGTCGTAGCGGGGTAGGCCATCACATTCAAGGAAGAGGGGTATTTTAAGGTGTTCTTAAAATACCTATAATATGGGTGTGAAATATATGTATGAAGTTGTACTGTGTTGTTATTATGTTATAGTATTTTAATACACCTTAGTTTTGCGTTTTGCCTGATTTAGCTTGTTATGTGGGTTTAATTGATTTAACCTAACTTGGTTTAGCTTAGAGGTGGAGCTAACCGAATGGGTATAGCTATTTAAGCCGGGATGGCTTCATTGTTGGGAAATGGTTGGTGATGGAAAGTCACACTACAGAGTCAGGCAGTTATGCCATGTATATGACCTGATCACCTAGGTCTTCTTTTTGTTTTATGTAAGTTCTGTCAACATTTTTTGTTTGTCAGTGCTGCAGCCTTTTTTTTGTAAATAAACATCCAACTGCAACTTCAACGCTTAGCTTGAACCTCAATTGGAGTTAAGACACTTTACCCTACGACAGACATTTTCGGATTTAAAAGATTGAAAATAAGATAAGACTAGATAGTACTTTATTGATCCCAGACGGGAAATACGGATGCCACAGCAGCAAGTACAGGACAGTAGTAAAATAAAAAAAAGAAAACAATAAAAACTAAAATTCATATTTGGAAAATATACATGAAATATGTCTATATGCACAGTAGGAGTAGTAGAAATCGACAGTAGAAAAAAATAGGTAATGTTCAGGATGAGAGTGAATTAATAAATAATGACTAGTCTGTCTTTTCTATCAATCTACTAATCTATCTATCATCTATATATCTATCTACTTATCTATCTATCTACTTATCTATTAACTATATCATTTATCTATCTACTAATCTATCTATCATCAATATATCTATCTACTTATCTATCTAACTATCATCTATCTAGTTATCCATCATCTATCTACCTATCTATCCATCATCTATATATCTATATAT
>JAOPHQ010004305.1:0-75000 GCA_030340625.1 Merluccius polli | reverse complement strand
CACTCATATTGTACTCAGAGGGCATGGAAGGCCATTGTAACGAAACAAAACAAAAACCTTTTAAGACGTAAAACCAGGCAGACGGCACAAAGGGAAGAGGGTGAGAGAGAGAGAGAGAGAGAGAGAGAGAGAGAGAGAGAGAGAGAGAGAGAGAGAGAGAGATCATTAGTGGAGAAGAAGGAGGGGGAGAAGAGAGGAGGGGAGACGAGGAGATGGGAGAAGTGGAGATGAGGGGGAAGTGAGAGGAGGAAAGGAGAAGAGGAGGGAAGGAGAATGGGTTAGAGGGAAGAGTTTTAAGATAAAAACTCATGTGGAAGCATATAGATGAGAAAAGAAAGGAGGGGAGAAAGACAGAAAAGCGAAAGACCGATGTAGATATACTAGGCTTAAAAGTAGTCAAATAAAGAGAGCTTGACAGCAGAAAGAAGAAAGAAAGGAGAGAGGGAAAAATTGTGTGTGTGTGTGTGTGTGTGTGTGTGTGCATGGTGGGGTGTGTGTGGATCGTTTTTAATTTGTAAAGTTCTCATATTTGCAGCAGCATCTTGTTTCTGCAGTTTAACCGTGGGTCAGCTTGTCGGATGATTGGTTGAGGAATGGGACGGTGGCCATTTTTGAAATGACTGGGGCAGGAGGAGGAGGAGGAGGGGGAGGAGGGCAGGAGACCGGTTTCAGAAGTATTAGTCGAGCGATGAAGAGGACATGCTCGGAGAGGAGAAAGAGATTATGGGAAGCTGTGAGAACTAAGGGGACCCTGACCCTGGGGCAGCTGTGTCGGCACTTACAACCTGTCAATCATCTTCACAGCTGGACAGAAATGACCCCTCTCCCCCCCCCCACATAACACTTCTAATATAATTCTTGATTTGAATCCTTGCTGCCACTTCATTATAGTGTTGCAACAGCAGAGGAAATCTTTTGTTTCAAAAGGGATGATGTGTGTACTTAATGGATTCGCTACAATTAAATATACTGGTGGTACAACCGTCGTTTAGCTACGAAGGCGGCATGGTATTAAAAGCAACAAAAAGGCTGCCAACGTTAGCACAACAAGTTCCATACAACTCGAGACAAGTGACGTTAACAATATAAGCAGCTACTTCCAAAGTGTGCGAGCCCACAGCCCTTCCCGGGTTGACAGTGTCAATCACTCGGCCAATGTACCGGCACTGAATATAAAGGAATATAAAGGAATATAAAGTGTACGGTTCTGATTGGTGAAAAAGTATGAATTTTACATTTGTCACCGTAAATATCTGCAACTGTGTTGTAGAGAATTAACTCAAACATTAAACAATATATAATAATAATAATAATAATAATAATATATATATATATATATATATATATATATATATATATATATATATATATATTCAAAATCTACCTGTAACAATAAGCAATATTAGTTAATAATACATATTCATATGCTGGTTCTCTGACTATATTACTACAGTTGGTAAAGCTAACGGCCGAATAATACAGATAGCTCATGTAGCCATGGAAGCAATCTTCCCCCAGCACGTTAGCCCTTATGTATTATACATTAGGCCTAATATATTTATTTTTGTGGCAAAAAAATGTACTAGTCCGAACAGTGGCCGAGCATTGTACACCACAGTGTATCGGATCGTTACAAATGTATCTGTATCGTTTGTATCGTAGACCATCTATCTAGATACTAGGGATGCCACAGTTCTCAATATAATATTGTACCATACGGTACACCATCCACAGTTCAACATGCACTTGCGAATTGTGCCATTTTCGTTTTTTCAATTCTGTGTTACTACTTTACTTGCATTTCTCTCCGAATTGGCTCTGTGTATGTGTATCTGTGTGTGTGTGTGTGTGTGTGTGTGTGTAGCTGTGTGTGTGTGTGTGTGTGTGTGTGTGTGTGTGTGTGTGTGTGTGTGTGTGTGTGTGTGTGTGTGTGTGTGTGTGTAGCTGTGTCGCCAGAGAAACCCCCTCCCCAGTAATATCCAATCACTGTTTGCAAAGTATGCAAATTACCAAATGGTGTTGGGGGTAACACTGGAGTAGGACTTCACAGAAAGCAGAACACAGCAAGGTATCGATGAAAGCCAAACCAAATTTAGCATGGAAAGCAGAGTTGAGAGGCAATAGTTTGAGGAAGCACCGTCTTCTTACAAATCAGTGGTGTGGGGACATTTTGGTTTTGGCGTTGAATAAAATAACGAGGGAAAGAAAACAGTGAACAGAAAAATCTATGTCTGCAAGCATTGCCTGACCCGTATCGCCTACACTAATGGAAACACTGCCAATATGAGCGTGCATCTTTGCTGCCACCACCCAGCAACATGCTGTCTGGAAGCAGGACAGGCGAGCAGGTAACACAGTCAGAGAAAAAACAGCAGTCTCTTGCCGATGCCTCCCAACAAGCCTATCCTATCAGTTCAGAAAAACACAAAAAATAACCAATGCACTGGGGACGTTCATGGCAAAAGACTTGCAGCCCTTTTCGGTGGTTAGAGATGTGGGTTTTCGTCACCTAATGAAAACCCTAGATTCGCGTTAGGTAGCATAAGATTATGCTGCCCTCTCGTACATTTTTCAGCAGCCAAGTAATTCCCGACCTCTATGAAACCACGCAAAGGCATTGAAGACGAGTTGGCTAAAACACAGAGCCTTGCGCTCCCCTAGGATGGTTGGACCTCCTGGGCAACAGAGAGTGACCTCACTGTGACGGTCCACTATTTGTTGGATTGGGAGATGAATAGCACAGTGCTGCAAACTCGTCATTATATGAAAGTCATACAAGCGCGCACTTGGCGGAGGAATTTGCAAATGCAGTGACTGAGTGGAAGTTGGAGAGGCCAAACCAACATAAAGAAATCATTTTGTAAATAGTAGCTTTTTCTTTCTCCTTATGCACAAAACACATACCGAAACTGAACTGAAACCGTGACCCAAAAACCAAGGTATATGTATTGAACTGTGGGCTAACTATATTGCTGCATCCCTACTAGATACATATCGGATCGCCTGAGAGGGAGAGATACACACCCCTAATATTTGTTCATTTTTACAACACATCGTCATCACATTCTAAAGATCACCAAATTAACTGAAGAAGTGACTTTCGGCAACTTTTGGCAGATTGCGTTCAGAATCACCGATGCAGAACCATAAAGGCAAGAACCAGTGTAGAAACCCATGGTGGCATACCTTCCTACGACAACTATTCCACGCAGAAGTCTAACTCAGGCTTAAGAGTGTCTGAAGACAGTGTTCAAAGTGAAAGGACACCACGCGGGAAGGAGATAAGCAAAATTAAAACGAACACGTAAGAAGGCAGGTGGAGCTTGACTTCAGTGGCTATAGGCCACTACGTAGACCAGCATGTATCGTCTGTTCATCAGATTGCATCAGAGAGGCTTTGGGAGAGGCTTATCGAGTCAAGCAGGTTGGGGGAGAGGTACAGCTCACCTGTTGAAAAGATGGCTGAGCTCGGTGCGATAAGAGCGCATGGTCAACATAACCACTCTAGGGATTATTTAGGGAGTGGTGAGGAGTAAATATATTGCACATGTATTATTTTCATCTGTGACAGATACAAAATATGTTTAATATTTAAGGGACACTTTTACTTTTACACTTTTTAATGGTTAGGCTTTGGACATTGGGGTTCTAACCCACAACCTTTTGGCTGGGAGTCAAACACCCTAACCACTATGCTAGCTTAATAGTAATAATACAATTTACAAAGTCCCTTTCACAATAAAAAAACAATAGGTAGGTTGTTCTCTTCAAACTCAAAGTCATCTTCTTAGCCAGACCAACAGTAGGGTGTATCCCATCATGTTGCGCTGCGGGCTAGGCAAGGCTAACTCCCTAGCAATGCTGTGCACGGGTCAGGGGGGTCAGGGGGCGCTGCTGCTGCCACTAGGTTCCTTGTCTACTCACCTCTTTCTACAGTTTTTTTCCTTTTGTATGTCTTCCATCTTCCTTCTTCGTCTCACTTCCTCTTTTTTATCATCTCTCTCTCTCTCTCTCTCTCTCTCTCTCTCTCACGCTTTGGTGTCGTGGGTGTGTGGGTGTGTGTGTGTTTGTGCCCAGTGTGTGTGTGCCCAGTGTGTGTGTGTGTTCTCAGGGCACAGCAAGGTGTGACAGTATGATGCACTCGATATACAGCGAGAGAGAGAGAGACAGACAGACAGACAGACAGACAGACAGACAGAAAGACAGAGAGAGAGAGGGATCGAACTGGTAATCTAGGGCCTGACACACAGCCATGGTCTCCATCTTAGACCACAGCTCCATGTTGAAACTGCTGAGGGCTGGGAGGGGATGTTCAAGTGTCTACATCACATGTGTCAAACACAAGGACTGGGGGCCAAATTAGGCCCTCGGCCAAATTCTATCCCTCCCGTGCAATCATTTGAGTTTTCAATTCATTTTGGCCAGCATCTTTAACTCGGGTGCTGTGTGCCGAATTGCCGCACCACCCTCCCCATCATGCCCACACGAAAGCGTACGTTATATCCAAGGATGCATATTTAGAATATCAGGGCCACTAACTGGTTCAGCAGGAGCATTTACTTACACAAACCTGCTGTGGTGCATTCAGTTGGACTCCTGGTTTTCCATCGGCAACGTTGTAACCTCAAGCAGCAACTCAAGCATCGCAAATTGCCATGCAAACAGCTAACAAAAAATGAGGAAATGCACCTCGGTCTGCTAAATGGCACATTTAGTTTTAAAAAGCTTCTGACGGATCTTTAGAGAAAAGAAAATTGTATGCACAAAGCAGCTGGTCAAAAGAAAAGTAGATTTGATTAAGTGCTTGGAGTCTTGTCACGCACTGACTCGAATATTGATATCTAGCCGATAAAAAGGAACTGTTTGTCCCTTCAAAGATAGTCATTTATTTCTTGTTAAATAGCCATTGTTTTTGATTAAATAGGTCTTACTCTATCACCTCCTGTGGTATTCATTATAATATATATATATATATATATATATATATATATATATATATATATATATATATATATATATATTATAATGTACTATATATATATATATATATATATATATATATATATATATATATATATATATTAGGGCCGGGACTTTAATGCGTTAATTAAGATTAATTAATTACACAATAATTAACACGTTAAAAAACATTGACGCATTATAATCGCACTTATTTTTGCACCGCGGAACGTTTCTCACTGGATAAGTTTCAGGCGGACCGATTATACTGGAGCACCAACTAGCGTTCATGAGTTCAGACAACAACAAACCACAGTGAACATGAACGAAGTAGCTGATGAGACCGCTTTGGTTGGCCCCGTGGATGGGACATTTTGTTACAAAAAACGAACTGATGGAAGCGTCGATAAGAGCATGGTTGTGTGCAAGCTAGGAATTCGGGGAATTCGCATATCACCGCAGCACATCGAGCCTCAAGTATAGGGTGGCCACTCGTCCGGCTTTAGGCCGGACTGTCCGGTTTTTCAATGCCCTGTCCGGCGTCCGGCAGAGCCGGACGCGAATTTGTCCATAGGTCCGTGGTGTGTTACGAACGCGCCCCCGCCCCCGTCGTCGGCCGTAGGTCCGAGGCGCGCACCCCCCCACGGGCTGAGGTGTCCTCCTTTTCAACAACTCATAAATGGTCACCCTACTCAAGTATCACCTCAACGCAAAACATATAGCAGCTAGTGTGGTAGCTAGCGTGGACGTTAGCCAGACTCCGAGAAACCAGCTGTTGGTAAATCAACAAAGTCTGTTATGGCCTTTGAAGCAACAGAGAGATGTTTTCTAATAGTCAGAGTTTCCAATGTTCTGAATGTACTTGAAAGTGGTGGGCATAGATTAATTTTTGTAATCTAGATTAATCTAACTGTAATCTTGGAATTAATCTAGATTAATCTAGATTAAAATGGCTCATTTGAATTCTGTCGAAGGCATTCATAATATGTGTGTGCTACCTAAATAATGACTAAAAATAAGTCTGCGCGATTGATGACGGGGGGGGGGGGGGGAGGAGGGGTGCGCAATTGTTAACGGGGATTGTTGACGGGCGCAGGGGGGGGGGGGGGGGGGGGGGGGGGGCAGTAATGACACCGCGAATACGGACGTTTATCATCTTTTTTTTAAATATAATTTTTTTAAGAGGCCCCTGATTGGCCGAGGCCCCGGGCTGAAGCCCAGGTAAGCCCGTGCATTAAGGCACCACTGCCCAGACCTACGACCAACGGGGGGGGGTTGGCGCTTACCTTCCTTGGTGGAAATCCGGTATAGACCCAGCTCCCAACCCAACTTTGAGAATAGATTAACAGCGATATATATTAGTGGTGGGCATAGATTAATTTCTAGATTATTTTTAGATTAATCTCACTGTAAGCTTGGTATTAATCTAGATTAATCTAGATTAAAATGGCTCATTTGAATTGTGCCGAAGGCATTCATAATATGTGTGTGCTACCTAAATAATGACTAAAAGTAAGTCTTTGGGAACAGGTTTCTCAAGCCAGGTGGCGCATTAGACCAGGGGCTCATCTCCTGTTTCCAAAATGCATCAACTGCTTGAGAAAGCTGTTCTAATATGATAATTGGTGATGAAAATGAATAATGTTCAATAAGATGTACTTGTGTTTACTAACTGTTCAGTTAAACATGAATTTTGAACTGTAGGCCTACATAAGAGGTCATGATGAACTGTTTACAGTCAGTAGCTTTGTGTCAATCAGTCCAAGCTCTATTTCTCCTTCTTCCCCCAGTCACTCAGGCAGACCAGCTTGTTCACATTTTCTGGTGACAAACTAGATCTCCTCCTCTGCACAATATGGCCTGCTAAAGAAAAAAGTCTCTCGCATGGGACAGTTGTGGCAGGAGTCCCCAAGTATTTACGGGCAATGTGGGCCACGGTGAAAGTCCACCGGGGACGTTGCGCCGCGGTCACCGCTGCTGATCGCTGCCGCTCTAATCAATGAAACCATCCCCAATGGGCGCGCCGCGGAACGTCTCAGCAGCGTCCCAGGAGCGCCGCACCGCAGCGCTATCATTCCGTAGCACTTCTATTTTTGACGCGAGCCATTGCTGAACCGCGTCAATTTAAACAGAGCAGACCGACCGGGCAGGAAGTGAAATAGTAAAAGCCATAGAGCATCCGTCAATTTTCAAAATAAAAACACCCTCCCGATTGAACACGGCCACAAATCGTTGTCGTTTATAACTGACTTTGTCTATAGTCTACATTAGGACATAACACTAAATACAATTAAACCAGAAAAAAAAGAAAACATTTACTATATAGCCTACCAACTCATGGTAGAAGCACAAACATCTAGGAAAAATGACCAAATCAACAGCAAATCCACTTCTGACAGACAAAGCAACTGCAAGTCAACTTCGGAAAGGCAAAGTAACCTTTTATTTGTTTGTTCTATTTTGACATCCACAAATTATCGCGTGGTCTCCTGATTCTCGCATGGTCTTGTAGTTCTCGCGTGATCCCGCGAATCCAGCCGCCTCGCAGCGCTACACGCCCGGTGGGGATTGACGCCAGGCAGAGGACGCAGCCGTTCCGCGGCGCAGCCGTTCCGCGGTGCTTACGTCCCCGGTGGAAATCCGGTATAGACCCAGCTCCCAACCCAACTTTGAGAATAGATTAACGGCGATATTTTTTTTATCGCCCGATAAGAGTCTCGCGTTAACGCAGCACGTTAACGCCAATAACGGCCCACAACTAATATATATATATATATATATATATATATATATATATATATATATATATATATATATATATCAGAGGTTGCGCTAGACTTTTTCGTTGGCCGTCATTTTGACTGACAGGGTCATACAAATCCCGTCATAATCTATTTTTACCGGTCACTTTAATTTTTTAAATGTTCAATAGCATTTGATTTTAAATCACTTTTAATTAATATTCAGTCCAAACAAGCTGAATAAATAATCCACACCGTGGATACACACATCAAGCAGAAGAATAAGAATATCGGCCGCCAGGCGATTCGCGTATAGTGGGGCTTGACGGTGATTCATCACCACAATGCGGGCGGGAGCTAGTTGATCCACTAGTCAACACACGGGAGCTATTGATCACTAATCAACACGCGGGAGCTAGTTGATCCACTAGTCAACACGCGGGAGCTAGTTGATCCACTAGTCAACACGCGGGAGCTATTGATCCACTAGTCAACACGCGGGAGCTAGTTGATCCACTAGTCAACACACGGGAGCTAGTTGATCCACTAGTCAACACGCGGGAGCTAGTTGATCCACTAGTCAACACGCCGCCAGGCGGACGAGTTTTCAAGGCGGCGCGATTGCGGATAATTCGCGTGACATGGGGCTTCACGGTCCACCTTCCTCCTGGTCCGCATGGACTTGAAGCGCGTCCCGCTTGCGCGTAATCAAATGTTTCAAGTGGGTTTGTTGTTTCAAATGTTTCAACACTCAACTGCCGTGACATTTTTCTTCTTTTCTACTTTTTTTCTTCTACAAGAGCCAATTAATATGCTCATCACCACCAAGTGGTCAGGGTGTGAATTGCAATCTGTCAAAATGACGGACGGCCCTCAGATTTTTCCGTCACCGTTTTAAAAAAACGGTCAATGATGGAAAATATTCGGTTAACGCGACCCCTGATATATAGATATATATATATATATATATATATATATATATATATATATATATATATATATATATATATTAGGGACCACATATTCACATTCATTAACTAGTTGCTTATAAGCACGCATATTGGCTCTTTATTAGTCATTATAAAGCACTTATTAATGCATTATTCTGCATATATTCTACAACTACTAGGCCATTAACTTTAATATTAGAGTTTTCACTCAATAACCTCCTAATTACTGCTTATTGATAGTAAGTAAGGAAGTTGTTGTACATAAATTACGATCTTAGCAACTAGTTAATGGTGAATGTGTGGTCCCTAATCTAAAGTGTTACCATATATATATATATATATATATATATATATATATATATATATATATATATGGCCCTCAAACAGTTATCATTTTTGGATGTGGCCCCTGCATAGATTGATTTTGACACCCCTGGTCTACATGATAGGACCTATTTGAGTTTAAAGATGTGGTTGTTAATGTGTAGTTCAGAACATGGTGTCCCTCATCTCTTCAGATTTCTTCATCTTTTTTTTGCTCCCCATCCCTATCTCCTAATCTCTCTCTCTCTCTCTCTCTCTCTCTCTCTCTCTCTCTCTCTCTCTCTCTCTCTCTCTCTCTCTCTCTCTCTCACCCTGTCAGGGGGAGAGTTAGCGCGTTGACAGAAGCAGGACGCTTTGGTTTTGCCAGTTCCTCGTCTCACTTCTCACCCTCTATGGGTGTGTGTGTGCCCAGTGTGTGCGTGTGTGTTCTCGGGGGCACAGTGAGGTGTGACAGTACGATGCACTCGATATACAGCGAGGAGATAGTATGAGAGAGTATGAGATAGAGAGAATAAGAGAGAGAGAATAAGATAGAGAGAATGAGAGTGAGAGAGGCAGAGAGAGAGAGACAGAGAGAGAGAGAAAGAGAGGAATCCAACTTGTTATTGAGGGCCTGACACACAGCCGTGGTCTCCATTTCAAGCGTCTATGTGATAGGACCTATTTGAGTTTAAAGTGTAGTTTTAATGTGTTGTTCAGAACATGGTGTCCCTTCATCTCTTCATATTTTCTATGCCTATTACTGTCCTGTGCTTCTGCTGCGACACACATATTTCCTGTCTGGGATTAATAAAGAAAATCTCATGTTATCATTATCAATGCATGTTTTTTTTCCCGATACATTTTCAACTTTCAACCGACACCGGCGTGGGCATGGAGATGCATCTCACCAACGGTGAATCATCTAGATATTTCCAGATGCGCCAAGATTCATAATATAAAACCAAGTAGCTACTACTCACACATCTCCATCCAGCTTTAGGAAGCGGAGACAGAGAGCAACACATCCTACACAACAAACAAACAACCAAAAAACCCCACAAATAATCCTAACCCTCAACAAAATAACCCAAACACATTCAAACCAACGAACGTTGAAACACTAAAACATGGCAGATGTTTGACCTCTCTTCTAGCGCCCCGGCGACAGACAGCAAGGGATCTTCTTTTATGCTGCGTGTGTGTGTGCGTGCATGCATGCATGCATGCTTGTGTGCATGTGTGCGTGGCACAGCACAGACGCTGAGCAGACACGGCACAGCAGTTGCGTGGACGGGAGTGCCACAGAGGTCGCTGTTAAAAACAGTGTGATATCACCAGGCCTGTTAACCCCCCCCCCACACACCCCTACGCACACACACACACACACACACACACACACATGCACATAGATACACACGCATAGATACACACACCAACACACACACACACACATATAGCCTCCACATAGCACACGCATATATAGACACATGCACATAATCACACATGCACACACGCACACACGCGGTGGCAGCTCTCTTTTTTGCTCATTCAACCCAATTTCTTGCTGCCTCGCTCCATTATCACCCTCTCTCTCTTTTACTTGCTCTTTCTCTCTCTCCCGCTCCCTGTATTCCTCCCTCTCTACTGCTCACTGTGTTTGCTAATTAGGCAGATTTCACCCATATGACCTTCTGACAGGAAACTTGCACTACATCTTCCCTATCTCCACAACACATAGTTGCTGGCATGCTCCTACATTCCTGTACATCTCCATGAAGCCGTACAGTCACACACCATGGACCAGACTTCTGCCTAATGTTAAAAGCAAACCTCTCTCTCTCGCGTGCGCTCTGCTATATATATATATTAAAAAAAATACACACATTCTTCTCAGTTGACTTAAAGCTTTAAGTGTTTAGAGATGCTCTCTTGAAGGTCCTTGAAAATGACAGCAACAATTTTTAAGGTTTTTGAGTAAACGGTGGACAAAATGACATGCGCACAGATCATATCATTCACTCTAGCAAAATAAAATCTCTCTCTCTTGCTCTTGTCTTTCTTAGTATATCTATTTGTCGCTCTAGCCATCTCTCTCTTCCTCTTTGTATTATAGGTAGATGTTTTTATTTGTCTCTCCCTCTCTGTCTCCCCTTTTACTCTCTCTCTCTCTTTTAAGGTGTTTTAAAGAGAGGCTTGTGTGAACATGTCACATTAAAATGACTGATGCTAACCATTTTTGACTTACTTGAGCAGGAATTTCCCTCTAGAGACATAAACAGAAACTCCTGAATGTATTTATTGTCTGCATCGTTTTTTTTTGTTGTTGTTAGTATTATCTATTTTTTGTCTGATGTCAACAAATGTATGTTCTGTATGTTCTGAAAATCAATAAAAACATTTCTATAAATTGTCTGATGTGGCCATTTGTCCCTACAAACCCAGCAGGCCACACACACACACACACACACATACATAAAGTCACGCACATACAGACACACACACACATACGTAAACTCATGCACATGCAGACACACACACACACACACACACAAACACACACACACAGACACACACCACTCATCGCTGATAGACATCAATCAAAATCCGACTGGGACCTGACCTAGCGTAGCCACTAACGCTAACCCTGGTCCCCACAAAGACTTGCCGGCTTATTCCGAGCTACACACACAAAAAAGTCAGGAAATGGTTTCTACAAAACACTTTGGGAAGCCCTTTTAAAAAAGCAGGAGACAGAAGATATGCACGTAGGTATTTAGGAGATCACACGCCCCAGCAGGGACAGGTGAGTTTTGTGCGTTCAGGCATGTGGAATCGTCTTGGAAGGGAAATTGCACGCAAAAATGGTCTTTCCTACACCAGGTGTTGAAGTGAAACAGAAGGTAATGTAGCTAGAAAACAGCCATGGATACACTTTATGCTAAACACAATCGTAAGGACCTCCAAAATATACATGTCTTCATAATCATGCAGACAAGCACGATGCGTGCTTGTGTGCATGTGTGATTGTGTTTAGCATAAAGTCATGCATACACTTTATGCTAAACACAATCGTAAGAACCTTCAAAATATACATCTTAACATGGACACACACACACACCAACTGGCGTCAAAGAACTGCAGGTGAGACAGTTGGACATTAACCATGGTATCACCGGTGTGAAGAGTGAGCCAGCCAGTCAACTTGGCTAAAAGACAGTCAATCAGGGAAACAGTCAGTCAGACAGACATCCAGTCAGCTAGCCAGTGACCCAGGCTGAACTACAATCAGTCATTTATTCAGACAGCCAGTCAACCAGAGAGCCAGTCAACCAGTCAGTCATCCAGACAGTCAGCAAGTCAGTCCACCTGGCTGCCTGGCTGGAACCTCCTGATCCATTTAAAGTCTGTCCACAGCAGGCCTCATTACGGAGCCTGGGACCTCTAGTGGCCCTCAGCCCCAGACCAACCTCCACCTCTCCTGGCTGTAGTCAGCCTCGCTACTGTAACCCTTTCTTCCTCCCTCTCCCTCTATCTCTCTCTCCCCTACCATCATCTCCCTCTCTCAGGCTACATCCACACTAATATGTTTTCGGTTTTACACAGCACTTTAAAGCGAAAATGATCTCCGTCCTCACAAGCGTTTTAGCACCATTTCAGAAAGAATCTCTGTACATACTCCCACGCCTGAAAACGCATATAACATGACCATTCACGTACACTGGGCATGCGCATGTAGGCAGAAGTAGCATCATAAAATGCAGAATCTAACTGCACAAGAGCTGCTGGCATAGACAACATGGTCATCAACGCCTGTAATTCGTTACCCATGTTGAATTAACTGCCTCGAGGCTGATGAGGTATGTTTTCTTCAGAAAGGGCCACGTGATCGGGGCGTGACGATAAGAACCAATCAGGAAGCGAACGTGGGTGTCTGTGTCATCAGTCTCTAAAATCTCCGTATCCACCCGTCCAGACCAGTCCAGACTGAAACGCAACCCCAAGGAGTATTTAAAATAGGCGTAAACGTAGCAAAAGTTATGCATTTTAAGACAAAAACATTAGTGTGGATGTAGCCTCATTCTGTCCATTCCCTATTCCCTCTCTCCCAATGTCTCTCTCTCTCCCAGCGCCCTCTCGCTTTCTCTCTCCCTGTCTCTCTCTCCCTCTCTCTCTAAAACACATGTCAGTTATAAACAAACCCCGCTGTGCCAGCCGCTAATTAAAAAGATGAGCGGTATTAACATAACCTAAAAGGCCCAGCCAAACACACACACACACACACACACCCTATAATACACCCCCCTCATCCCCACCTCCTCCTCCTCTCTCCTTTTTTTGTCTTGTTGTGATCCAAATGGTGCGCGCCAATTGTGGACAGTGTAATTACCATTAGGACAGAAAAGCCGAGTGCACGTTTGATATGGAAATGATGCACACACACAAACACATTTTCACACACATGCATGCACACACGCACACACGGGCACACTGCAAAAGCCCCCACACACACCTAAACATGAAATGAAAGAAAAAAAAATGTGTACACGTATTCATTAGGGGTGTAACGTTACACATATTTGTATAGATACAGTGCACAGCCAAACCATACGGTTTCAATAATTAATACAAATAATATTAACAAAAGATGTATGAAATCACAAGGAAATCTTGAACAGTGGATTTAATTTGTCATTTGTCATGTTGTAGCTGCTGCCGTAACTTCACACATAGCGGCGCACGTTGCCAGGTAGCCCACCACACAAACTCCATAGAACATCAACAATAGCAAGTTAGCACACTGTTAATGTCAACAACTCAAAATGGCAAGCGCTAAGCCAGGCCTAAAGACCAGGGGCCTCATGTACAAAGCTTGCTTACGCACAAAAAAGCTGCGTAAGCCACTTCTCACGCAAACGTTCGGATGTACAAAGACTGACTTGACGTGAAAAAGTGCGGTTCTCCACGCAAACTAAATGCCTTGCTTACGCACATTTCTGCTGCATTTTGTCAGTTGGCGGCACATAGAGGCAATGCAGCGCAACAACATTAGGCTACGCGATCACGAGTCATGAAGTAATATTGCAGTATGGGGCTAGTAAAAAGTGGATTTGTACGTCGGGCTGCACTTCAATCATGCGTTATTGTTGTCGAGAGGCATAATGTGACACTGTTGTAGATATTAGGCTAAACTTAAACAGACACATAAAATTAAATTGTCAATATTGAATTAAAAGTAAATTAAAAGGAAGCCCAAGCTATATTATTTTCAGTGACGACTTGTTTATTAAACGTTACATATTTTCAGGGCCACGCATGACATCTGGCCTAATGGATCTCTCTCCACGCATTTGTCGTGAAATTCTTGACTGCAATATCATTTGATGTTGCGTGGAGTAAGCACAAGCCATTGTTACTTAAAATCAATCCATCAATGAACCAGTCGGACAACTTCTAATTATGTACATATTATTGACACCTTGGGTGTATGGGGACAACCTATCGTCAGCATGCATCCAAATTAATGAGAATATAAAAGCACGCGCAAAATGTTGCAATAATCGAGAGGTTGACAATGGCAGTCTTGGCCTTGTTAGAAGATATTGCGAATGGTCGCATTCGAAATGAACGGGTGTCACGATGACGACTGGCTTATCAGCCGATTCAGATTTCCAAAAGCTATAGGCCTATCCTCTTTTTTGCAGAGATCGCCGGTTTTCCCAATGTAATCGGAGCGATCGACTGCACACACATTGCAATAAAGGCGCCATCTGAAGGGGAATATGCGTACGTGAATAGGACACTTTCATTCCTTAAACGTGCAAATAATCTGTGATGCCCAAATGCGCCTTACGAATATCGTGGCAAGGTGGCCTGGGTCAACCCATGATTCATTCGTCCTGACTAACAGCTCGGTTGGGAATAGGTTGGAGCCTGGCAGTGTGTGATGGGTGGCTAATTGGTAAAACACTTTAAAGCGAATTGACTTCAATCTATGTTGGGTAGCCTATGCTGTAATTGTACCAATTCCCCCTTATGACCATGGCTGTTAACCCCCCTCGCCAACCCACTGACTGTCCGAGAGTAGAGATATAACAATATCCATGCACGCAGTCGGTCAGTCGTGGAAAGAGCGATAGGGCAGCTCAAAAGCCGGTGGCGCTGCCTTGACCGGAGCGGGGGGATGCTCTATCACCCTGAAAAGGTGTGCCGCATTGTGCAGGCATGTGGGGTTCTGCACAATATTGCGCACAGGCACGGCGTGCCATTACACGAGGTAATGGCCCTCAGACGATCCAGACCCCGGACCAAACAATGCGCAGCCCAATGCAGAAGCCATTCGAACTCGGCAGCAGAGCAAGAATATAAAAAAGGTAAACGGAGACAACATTCATTTTTTAACTAGTTCTTTTAATGTTTCATTAATGTATTTTAAGGCCCCAGTTATTTGTTGCAGCAGGTTGGAATTAATATCATTAATGCCCTTGATTCTCTTCCTTTCTCCATTATCTCCTTTCTCCTATTAAGCGCACTACTGCAGGCCTATTTATACTAATTAGCATATTAAATGAGGGAGGAGACAGGGCGGAGAGTCGGGCTCGTGCATGTGCGCTCAATTTCACGTCAATTGGGATGTACAAAGAGAATCTGCGCGAAATTGTGCTTACGCAAGGATTGATACATCCGGATTTATTTGTGCGCAGCAGCTTTCCAGATTTGGGCGTCCGCAAAGTTTTAGTAAGAAATCCACGCAAGTCTTAGTACATGAGGCCCCAGCTCTCCATTCAGTTCTCTGGTCTGGAAACACTGTGCTTTCCCTGGAAACAGTAACCGCGTCAGCCAAAGAGTTGTGGCTGGAAGGGTCACAGTAGCGCTGCTCGTACAACATGACGACATCACCGCAGTGTGTTTCGATAGCAATATAGGCAAAAACAACCAACACAACACATAAATGTATAATATACAATATCAAAATAATTTTTAATATATAGAATTAGAGATTTTTGATTTTTGTGTCAGATTTGCGACCAGAGAATGCGTTTTATGTTAGAATTTACATTCTCTCAGGCATTTTACTTGTTAAAAGTTACTAATGTTTAATGGCTATGTATCTTTCTTTGTTTCATGTTATAATATATAAATGTTAATTGTAAACTGGTACAGGTTGACATTCTAATAAATGTGATTTACTTTCTTTCAGGCATTTCATTTTTTGTTATGCTACAACCTCTGCCACTCTAAGTTAGCCTGGTCAGATAAACATTATCATATTTAGAAAGGCATGGTACAGGTTTTGGCTTCAATCCTCATCGATCTCTCTTCCCATCTCCTTTTCTATCCCAACAACAAGACAAAGACATCCATCACTCTCTCTCCATCCCTCCCTATGGTCTAGATCCCCCATTAAACAACAGCACAAACGTGCCATTGCGGACAAAATGGCCGCCGACCCATGGCACTGGGCCTGAGTGTGCTGGCGTATCTCAAGGGGAAACACAATGCACAATGTCCTAATTACATTCTCTCTGTTTGGCTGTAGGGTGGCTGACCACGAAGGATACCACAGCTGAGTATTTAAATACAACAGAGAGTCAACTTACTTCACTTAACTGAACTAATATGCAGCCGGGTTCGTACTTAATGCCAACGTTTGTGTGTGTGTGTGTGTGTGTGTTTGCTGTGCGTGTATGTATATGCCGCACCTGTGTGTAATATACATCTTTGTATGTTGTGTGTTGTGTGTGTGTGTGTGTGTGTGTGTGTGTGTGTGTGTGTGTGTGTGTGTGTGTGTGTTTGTATATTGTGCATGAGATTTGAGATGCACCTGGAAGGTGGATTCTAATACATTTATTGATTTACTCTATTTAGAAATCTCATCGTCTCGTTTCCCTGTGCTTAGAAAGGAGTGCCGTGAACAATAACTATTAGGCCTAATGAAGATGAGCAACCAAGGCTCATGAAGTGAGACTGCTGACAGATAGGATCAGATCCATGCCCAACTTATGATAATGACCCTTCTTTCTGTCAACAAGCAAAACCATCAACCACATCCAAAGCACTCTGAGAGCATCTGTCTTCTGTCTCTCAAGAGAAGAGAGGAGATGAGACCTTACTGATTTGCAACAGGGATTTTCTGTGTTATTTAGATATTGGAGAATATCTGTTGAGACAATACTTTAGCTCAGTAAAACCACCTCTGAAAGTATGGTAATGTCATAGTGTAATATAGTAATTGATAATAATATAGTTCAAGTTGTTTGATAATAATAATAATAATTATTATTATTATTATTATTTAAACAATAATAATAATCATTGTTAAAATGATTAATGAATATTTAGGTTTGTAACTTTCTGTGGCTGACATCAATTGGACATCCTGCTCTATGTGTTGCTGGAGGTTAGAGGCGGGCAGGGGGCCGTCGGGCCTCGCTCTCCCCAGGCTGGGTGACTCCCTGGTGGGATGGAGAGAGCAGAGGGAGCCCTGACCCGTCAGAGTGGAACCCATATGGACAGAGAGATACACAAACACTCACTCACACACACACACACACACACACACACACACACGCGCACAACACACAGACAGGCATGCATGTGCACATAGTACACACAGTAGCTCACACGTCATATGTTATCCCATCTGCACGGTTACCAAGACGACTGTAACCCCTGAGACTATTACCACCCCCCCCCCCCCCACCCGAGACACACACACACACAAACATTGTCCATAATGTCAAATGTAACAAAAAAAAGAAAATAGATTTTTTTAATTATTATTATTTAAAATCTAATTAAAAATCAGCGTAATCTAACCCCCCAACAAAAGGACTGACTTAGAGCTGGGCCAAGGAGATGAAAGCGGTGCGGTCTGTTGTTAAGGCCCTCCAGAGATCGAATCCGGCAGGTAATTACAATAAAGAGTTTAATAGTGAAGCCAAGAACACACAGAAAGGAGCAATACACACTTAGTGAAGCCAAGAACACACAGAAAGGAGCAATACACACTTCCTCTCTCTCTCTCTCTCTCTCTCTCTCTCTCTCTCTCTCTCTCTCTCTCTCTCTCTCTCTCTCGACTCCAGAGAGATGATGCTGCTACTGGGGTTTTAATCTAAGAGATAGAGAGAAGGGGTGAGAGGGAGAGGAGAGATGAGGGGGAGATAGAGAGTAGAGGGTGAGGGGAGTGAGGCGAGAGCAAGGGAGAGAGAAGGAGGAGAGAGGTAGAAAGAGAAGAGAGGTAGAGAGAAAGGTAGAGTGGAGGTATAAGTGTGGTAGAGGTAGAGTGAGATAGAGAGAAAGAGGAGAGAAAGGTAGGTAGAGAGAGGGGAGAGAGAGGTAGAGATAACAGTTCCTCCCCCTGCTAACTGCCTAGCCTACAGGGTTTTGTTCTTCTTTGTTGGTGCTAATAGGCCTAATTGGCAATAACCCTGGTGCACAGGAGAGGTGGGTGAGAGACTATAGATAATACTAAATACCTGCTCTCTCTCGCTGCTTTCCAGGAGAGAGAATTCCACTGGGAGCTGAAACTGCATTACAAGACATCAGCATGCTGTTAACTGTTTAGAAAGGTGCACACTGGCACGCACACACACACACACACACACACATGCGCAGCAGCTCAAGAACAGACAGACCTGAGCTTCAGTAAAATATTAAACAATAGTGTTCTTAAATTGACTATTGATAAGATTTAATTTAAAATTAAATCACTTTT
This sequence comes from Merluccius polli, assembly GCA_030340625.1. NCBI lineage: Eukaryota > Metazoa > Chordata > Actinopteri > Gadiformes > Merlucciidae > Merluccius > Merluccius polli. The sequence continues at coordinate 56,329 of JAOPHQ010004305.1, read as the reverse complement.
CCTTACATGGATCTGGAAATTTCACACTTTGACATCTTGTTATCCAATTTTTGAATAATAACGATAATAATAATGATAACCCATATCAAATGAGTAGGTCGAAGACAGATAGTAATAACAAAGACGGATTGAAATATTGACAACTGTAGGCAACAATGCATTAAAAGACAAGAGAGAAGTGAGAGAGAGAGAACGAGACACAGAAACGGAGAAAGGGAGATTAATTCACTCTCGACTATTACCACTGTATTTTTCCACTGTACCATTTTTTTAACTTTTTATAATACTTTATTTGTCCTTTGTCTTTTTTGTCAATGTAAATGTTTATTTTTCCATGAATTGAACTGAAAGAATTGAGAGAGAGAGAGCAAGAGAGAGCGAGCGAGAGCAGGAGCGAGAGCGAGAAAGAGAAAGAGAGAAAGAGAATCGCTGGAGAGCACCTTACCACAGAGAACAAAGCCTCTGAGAGGCCAGGTAATGGTTATGGATGGCGTTCTTTAAAAGCTCACCGTTTATACTCGTCATCACTTTGATATTCAAAGGCCCTTGATGATCTCAGACCCCTGCGCTATAGAATAGGCCCCCCCCCCCTATTGATGTCTAATTAATGTGGCTGCTTACAGGCATTTAAAGGGGCTAGGGCCTTGCAGTTTGAAATCCATGCTATATCAAGGGCTATAGTCGCGTGGACCCCTTGATGTTTAAAACATTTGTTGTACCGGAGGAGAGGGTCGCTGTTTGATCTCCAATCAGTAGCCTATAGGTCATTGATGTTTGACTGATATGTACTAGCGTGTGTGTGTTTGTGTGTGTGTGTGTGTGTGTGTGTGTGTATGTGATGTTCTGTTGTCATATCATGGTATATTACATTTTATAGAGGAGCATTGCATTTACGTATATATATATATATATATATTAGGGTGACCACCTGCTAAGAAGCCCAAGGGGGGACAATATGTTTCGGGGGGACATGGGGGGACAACCACAGACAACCATTTTGTTGACCGGGGGGGGGGGGGGGGGGGCTGCGCGTTTTTTTTTGGAGCAAGTATTGATTATGCGTGACAAGGTCTCAATTCGCGGGACGCGTGAATTGGGTTTCAAACGCTGTGCGGTCACGCGCTACGCGGGACGGGTGGTCACCCTAATATATATATATATATATATATATATATATATATATATATTAAGACAATTAAGGAGTGAATCATATTTACTACAAAATATTTACAACCTTACTCACCTTTGACCAATCTCTCCCTCACACACACACACACACACACTCTGCTGCACGTGGTAATGTCTAGACTACAATACAATTCTTAAGCCTGAGTCATGATATTATTTAGACTGAACTTGAGAAATAAACTCAGCCCTAGTGGACAAGCACTTAACACATGATAAATATGTAGAGAGAGAGAGAGAGAGAGAGAGAGAGAGAGAGAGAGAGAGAGTCTGGCATGCCAACAGTATACACCCTCCATCATTGGTTTATCCGTCGAGTTACATCAGTGCCACAGCATCCACACACACACACACACACACACACAAGCATACATAAACAAGCCCACACACACACATACACACACACACAAAAGCATGCATAAACAAGCCCACGCAAGCACATACACAACACACCAAGACACAAACACGTGCACACGCAGTGTCAACTGGTTTGAAGCTTGCCCTTTTCTAAAAATACAAATAAAATAAAATATAACAATGCCAAACATGTTTCAAAATCATATAATCAACCATTGTTACCTACTTAACGAATCAAAAACTCAGTGAAAAGAGGTACTTGACCCAGCTGTGATCCGACATCCATCAACGTCGTTATTGAATATAAACAATACAAGAAACAGATAAGAGCACCGATACTTCTTACAATGTCAGCTCCAATCAGCAACAACAGTGATTATGTCACCGCGACTGATTATGCTAACTTAAAATGTTGAGAGCGTGCAATTATGTCTCTCCATGAATAGGACAGAACGATGTTAACTATATTGACATGTAAACCACTCAGAAACCTCCTTGATGGAAATGGATGGATCAGAAAGAGAGCCCAATTCCAAAGGAGATTTTAAAGTAAATATGAATAGCCCAACTAAAATAAACTGTAAATGTGAACTTGTTCTCTTGCCTACAGCGCTATCATGACAATAGCCATTCTACACATGTTATTTAGCAACAACTCCTCCCTCCTTTAGCCCCAGTTCCACAGCATGCTAAAGCACAAGGAATCAGGGTTAGCTTGCGCTCCAGCACCTCAGTTTCACTTTGCTAACATTGGAACAGACTGGACTGGATGGAAACTACATCGGATCAGAGGGCTCCATTCTGGGTCTGGCTGATTGGTTGTGTTTCCTGGACACAGACAGAGGAGAGCAGAACCCATATGCCAGACAATGTAATGTCCACTGAAGCATAGCACTCTAGCAGAAACTGACAGCAAGGGGAACACACACACGCACACACACACACACACACACACACACACACACACACACACACACACACACACACACACACATTTAAACACAAATTCTCACACACACACACACACACAATCTGATTTGAGGACAGAGCTTTCCGGATGGCCAAGCTGGCATTTGAAGAGACAGCAGCGACGGAAAGGCTGTGTGTGTGTGTGTGTCCAAATGCACGTGTCTGTTGTTTCCAGATTTGTAAATGTGTGAATGAGCGTACAATATCAATGTATTTTGTATGTACATGTACTGTTGATATTACGTGAACAGTGTGTGCATGTGTGTATTTATGTGTGTGCCCTTGTTTATCTGAAATTTGCTGGCTTGTTACAAGACTTTTATTTGCCCTCTCTCCCTCTCTTCAGCCCCCCCCCCCTCTCTCTCTCTCTCTCTCTCTCCCTCTCCCCTGAGTGCGTCCTAAACACAGTCCCACTGTCCCTGCCCTCCATATGCTGTCCGTCCCCATTTACTGTCCCCCTTACCACGCAGGCCGACAGTCCCACCACTGCAGATGAACCAGTTATATAGTATACAAGTCAATATATAGTATGTATAAATCCCCATTTCTGTTAGTAAATATGTCTTTTTTTGTGGGCGGAGTGGAGGTGGAGGCAGAATAATTCCCTGAACACGTTATCCAACACTGGCTAGCAAGGTTTGTTGACTTGTTTTTTAACAATGACTGAAGAAAATAGGAGTTTCTCTGAATACGTATGGTTTCTCACTCTCCGGGACCGTGAGTGTTGCTTGAAAAAGTTAACATTAACCCTTTTCTGTTACAATAAGGTTATTTTGTGGGTGGGGCTTATGGTGGAGGCAGAAGAATAGAGTGGTGCAGGAATGAGTCCTAAAACCCGGAAATCCGTTAGCATTTTGGTACTTCCGGTTCCCTCGTCTCAAAGTCAGTAGGTTTTTTTAATGGGTTTTTGGTTAGATGGCTGAAATAAGGTGTGTGGTTAACACAAACTTAAGAGATTGACACATTTTGGTCAATATTGCTTAACAAAATGTGTGAGTATCATAAACTTTTGTTTGCCACAGAGCTTATTTTCTGCAACAATGCAAAATCCAATGGAAAAACCCCATTGGCTTTTTGTCGAGGGAACCCAGAGTGATGCTAACATCTGGGTTGGCCTACAAAAATACGTCATCCCTGCACCACTCTATTCCCTGAACGGGTAGCAAATATCAGCTATTAGGTTTTTGTTAATGTAACGTTTATCTGAATATGTCCAGGAATGAAACTTGAATTTGAAAACATGGTTGTTTACCTTAGACAGTCTTCTATCCTACTAGTTGTCATACTAAGTGTTTATTTTTACGGCTTAATGAGGATAGGATGTTGAGGTTAGCTCTTGGCTCAACCTTGACCTCATGTTATTACTAGGGCCGGGACTCGATTAAAAAAATTAATCTAATTAGTTAGAGGCTTTGTAATTAATGAATCGAAATTAATCGCATTTTAATCGCATATAAATATTTGACCTGAGAACAATAATAATAATAATAATATCTTTATTTATATAGCACCTTTAAAAACAATGGCTTACAAAGTGCTTTGACATAAAATACATAGGAGCAAGTAAAAATCAAATAAATACATATTAATCAAAAACACATATACAATAAGATAAATAAACATACTCATATACACACACAATAAACCAAACGAGATTAATAGGTGCTAGAACAAAAAGACATTGAGGAAGAGAAAAATAAAGGAATAAAAAGAATAAAAAGACGGCATCACGTAAAAGCAAGTCTGTAAAAATGTGTTTTAAGAAGTGATTTAAAAGAGTTTACTGATTCAGCCAGCCTTATCTCCGCGGGCAGGTCGTTCCAAAGCCGAGGCGCCCTGGTGGAGAAGGCCCGATCGCCTCTAGTCTTGAGCCTCGACCTTGGAACATTAAGAAAGGCGTCGCCCATGGATCTAAGGCTACGAGCAGGATCGTACGGGGTCAGCATGTCCGTGATGTACTCGGGGGCTAGACCCCGACGAGCCTTAAAAGTGATCAATAAAATCTTAAAATCGATTCTAAAACGGACAGGGAGCCAGTGCAAAGAAGCTAAGACAGGTGTGATGTGATGCCGTCTGTTGAAAAAGTAAAGTTTTTTTTGGGGGGGTGGGGGGTGCGCGCCTCGGACCTACGGCCAACGACGGGGGGGGGGGGTGCGCGCCGAATGGCCACCCTATACATGAGGCTCGATGTGCTGTGGTGATATGCGAATTCCTTGTTGCATAGCTTACACACAACCATGCTCTTATCGACGCTTCCATCGGTTCGTTTTTTGTAACAAAATGTCCCATCCACGGGGCCAACCAAAGCGGTCTCATCAGCTACTTCGTTCATGTTCACTGTGGTTTGTTGTTGTCTGAACTCATGAACGCTAGTTGGTGCTCCAGTATAATCGGTCCGCCTGAAACTCATCCAGTGAGAAACGTTCCGCGGTGCAAAAATAAGTGCGATTAAAATGTGTCATTTTTTTAACGCGTTAATTATTGTGTCATTAATTAATCTTAATTAACACGTTAAAGTCCCGGCCCTAGTTACTACTTTATTTTCTATATTGGGTTTTTTCTCCCCAGCAATTCACCAAAAAACAAATGACATGCATGTCTTTCTCTCAAATGACAGTGGTGGTGTTGAGCCGTAGAGAAGACCTCAGAACCTGACGCATCCTAACCTCATTAAACCGTAAAATAAACACTTAAAATGGCAATGAGATTGTATTATACCCTGGTATGGTAGAATACCGTCTAAGGAGAACAACCATACTTTCAAAATGATGTTACATCGCTGGACTGGGATCACAAAAGTAAAACGGTACGGCTATATCTTAACAATGAACTGCACGTGCATGGCGGGATAAAGTAACCTACATCGCATATTTGAAAGTGTTTGGTAAGGATTCATTTGACTACATAATTGTTATATTATCTATGGGATTGTATAACATTTAGCTAATTTTCGGAGAATTACAAGATCAATCCATTCCTCCTAGCTCCGCAAATTTCTGATTAGGTGGACATGACAAACCTTAGTCACATATCCATACCTACAACAGACAATACTTTATTTCTGGTACTCAACACAGTAAGAGGACATAGTTTAGACAGTTGGTGTAGCCCTAGTCTAGTGTATTTGCCTCCAGTTGTCATGACGTTGACTTAAAAAGGGTCTATACATCCCTACAAAGAATATTACTCTTGTCATTCTGAGCAAACATTGGCCAAACATTGTCTGAAAAAATATCAGGTGTATGATAACAGCCAGTTTTCACTAAACAAATAAATGTGCTGAAAACTGACATTTTGCGACGTGCATCATTGCAGTCGGCTCTCATGTAGTGAATGTGTTCTGCATCGCACCAGTTGAACTGTTAGGTAGGAGGCAAAACAGTTAGGAGTAGTCTAGCTTTGGAAGTTTAAATCAAGTTTACGTCAAGAAACGTGATAACAATGATCGCTGTACTTTTTTTCTCTTCTCCTTCATTTTATCAATCTGCTTACTGAGTGAGAAAGCTGTTCGCGTGAGCAGCCAATCGTTCTAACTCAGTAGGCCTAAAGAAAGTTAAGACATAAGGAGTAAATATAATCCGGCGGATCATGGTTTCTTTACTGTGAAACAGACTGAATTGATTGACATTTCTGCGGTGCGCCTCCGGCGAGACTAGAACAGCTGAACGCTGCCATGTGCGCAGCAGAGCAATCCTTCAGCAGGAGCACGAGCTCATTCATACATCCATGATTATTATTCACTATCTCATTAAAACAGGTATTTAAATTAAGTCATGAAAAGACCAACTGATCGCTAACGGCATCGCACCTGACATGACCACAGTTACTGACTGGGGTAAAGAGCAATGTTGAGAAATGTGAACCAGATTAAATTAAATTATTAAATTGACGATCAGATGTTTTGGGAAACTACACGTTGTTTAATGTTGGTTAATTAGGCCTATTAAAAGCATGGTCTAATTCTTATATGCGTATATATCTAAATAGTGCATGGCGTGCTTCTGCGGTTTATATAGAGAAATAAAAGTGTTTAACCGACTACTATTTCTGGGGCCGACTATCGAGCGCAGTCGAACGACTAGTCGTTCAAATATCACTGACACACTCTTCCTCTCGCCCCCAATACCTCTCTCTTCCTCTTCCTCTCCCCTAACCCCCCAACACACAACATCCTCATCTCTCTAGGAGTTTATTGGCTGGACCAGTAGGCCAGCCTTATATCCCCAATGATCTCTCACTGAGTGACTGAGTTACTGAATAATAGAGTTGCACCATTGGTTGGAGTGAGTGATGATGTGGTTGTTTCCCCATTGGGCGAGCAATAGCCCGCGCAAAAACTTCCTGGCTGCACCTGATTGGATGTCTGCTTTTGGATTTCAAACCGGAAAAAAAAAGGTGGCCACCTCACAAACAATCTCATTTAACAACTAAATAGTACAATAAAATGTGTTTCTGAAAACATTTTAGGCGAGAAATAAGCCATGCAATCTTCATTTTAGATCAACAATTGGAGTTTCCAGAGGCGACGAGTATCGCTGGATGAAACAAATTTGAATAAAGTAAAAGAGAAATCAACTTCATGGAAATGAGGAGCACGCCAACAAGATGCCCAATCTCTCGAAACTCAATGCCATGCTACCAGAATGCATTGCAGGGCTGCTCACATAGACAATGAATGGGAGGTGTGGAAATTACAGATCCTGTGAACAAGTACCTTGAGCGTTTACAAGCACTCGGTTTATTGACTGCTGTTCATTGTGAATCTATCAAGCGCTGGACAGATTCTCGATCCAGCCACATACTAGGTTCTGACCTAGTTTTCATCATAACCGTAAAGGGCGGCCATTTCCCTTTCCCATCTTACCCCCTTTGAGGGAAAACCGTGAACCTTGTTCACAGTGGTTTCACTACACAACAAAAGCCTGTCTGTCTGTCTGTCTGTCTGTCTCTCTCTCTCTCTCTCTCTCTCTCTCTCTCTCTCTCTATGTGTGATTTTCAGATCAACAGATAGGAACCCTGGCTGGCCTGCCAACTGTTCCACAGCGGCCAGCCGAAGATGCTGATTGGTTGGAAGCGGGCCGCATCGTCATGGAGACTGACTCAAGCCCTATGCATGACCCTGTGTGCAAAGGCCACGGAAAAGCAAGAAGAATTGAGAGAAAGAGAGAGAGGTTGACAGACAGAGACAGAGACAGAGACAGACAGATAGACAGATATTGAGGTGGATAGAAATACGGACAGACAGGTCAATTTTGACAGGCAGACGGACAGATAGATGTCTTGTCACAGAGACAGACAGATGGAGGGACGAAGGAATTAACCCAGTTTAATGAATATACTTCCTTGGTCTAATACCCATCTTGTTGGTGTTAAATAAAGAACAAAATAACAATCTGGGTAGTGTGTGTGTCTGTGTGTGTGTGCATGCGTGTGTGTTATTAAAATAGAAGCTGACCTACACACGTCCCTGAAGAGAATTTTGGGCTGTGGACTGGATACCCATCAGAGAGGGTCCACCCTGGGAGAGAGATAGATAGAGAGAGAGAGAGAGAGAGAGAGAGAGAGAGAGAGAGAGAGAGAGAGAGAGAGAGAGACAGACAGAGACAGACAGACAGACAGACAGACAGACAGACAGACAGACAGAGGAAAAAAAGTAATAAATGTTTAATGCAATTTAAATACACACACAAGTCGAACACATGAATGCACACCACACACACATACACACACACACACACACACACACACACACACAAATAGACAAAAATATGTATTATCTAGTATGAAATACAATACTAATCACAGAGAGCGAGAAAGAGAGAGAGACCTTGGCCAACAGAGAAAGTGATGGCCGTGTATACTGAACAGATATACTTGTGACCTGTGAGACGGACAGACAGATTGACAGACAGACAGTCAGTCAGTCAGACAGACAGACAAACAGTAGCACTAAGTTGTCATATTAGTGTCACATCATTCCACTTTATTCAACTCTTCCGGAATATCAGTTACACAAAACAGACAGAGCATTGTTCCTCCCCAGACAGAAATAGACGTCTAACAACGTTTCCTTAATTGAATCCTCAAACTGTCCATAGTAGTCGGCAAACTAACGCTAGCTGCTAGCTGACTTGCAAACCCACTCACGTCAAAACAAGACAAAATGACGACAATAAAATGAAGGTTTAAAATGAGTAGTATAAACATTGAATGAATACAAATAAAATGATTAAAGTACAAATATGGTTAGTGTGTGTTATGGCTAGGATTTAATACAATCTAAAATAACAAGGTTAAAATCAGGGAAATCACTCAGAAATCCACTTAGGAAAAAGTGGGTTTTTTTCTACTTCATGCTAATCAGTGCTGTCTGTCTCTCTTGAACCAATCAGTTACAGTAGCCTAATCTTGCTAGTTTTCACAACCAGATACTTGAGTGTAAACTTTGTAATATAGGCCACACACATACACATGTACACACCACATGTAAGCATAAACAAACTGCACACGAAAGCACATACACATATAATACACACTCCCATATGCGCAGTGTGCGCACACATGTTCCTGTCTATAAAAAGGTCACCATTTTCTCTGGCTAAGCGCCCTGTGCTATTGTTAATGTTATGCATAAACAAATGGCAAATTTGTGGCACATAAATATGTATTAGCCATTAATAACAAGGGGTGGGAGAGGGAGAGCAGGTGCACGCACACAGCTGGCTGGTGGGGCGCTTGAGATGGACCGGTGCCTTTCTACTGGAAACCTGTCTGTCTCTGTCTCTCTGTCTCTGTCTCTGTGTCTCTCTCTCTCTCTCTCCCCCCCCCCCTCCCTCAAATGCACACTCACATGTAAATACACACATACTCACACACAAACACACAATGACAAACACTTCTAATTAGATGCACCTTCTATTAGCAAAATCAACACCGGGTAGTGATTAGCAGGTTATTGGTTTAGCATGCTGTGTATTTGTTGTTGACCATTGTTTTTAAGACTAAAGCCAACATACTGTATTTTTAAGAAAGATGATCTGCTGGGAAGGTTACATTTGTAATTGCAGGTAAATCGACTTATATTAAAATCAGGTTTGTCAGGGCAGCATTAGTCTCACAAATCAGACTTTAGGTTAACATCTAAAGTCTGATGGCAGACGAGCTCAAATCTGGTTGAATGTGGAATTTCATTTTCTTTCACTTCAATTGTCTTGCGACCAATCATGTTGCTGGGGCGGGGATGCATGTTACATGGAATGGATCTCCACTGGAAACAACCTGACAAGCAGAACCACGACAAACGTGATATGGCTGACCATTAATCTCGGATCCAGGAGAGGACTGATGACTAAAAACAATAGCATTGTCTTCCCATTTTCTGTATTCCTCCTTTGTCAGCAGCGAACGCAAACTCAGCACTGGTAAACTAAACTTTTCCCGTAGCCGATGGGAAGACAAGCTAAAACGTCCTGTCCGGACACCAACGTCCTTAGACAAAGTGTCTGTAAAGGTTTAAAGTTGCAATACTTAACATTTAAACTAGCTCATAGCTTAAAATGATCTGGACATATCTGTAATCAATGCTGATCTATAGTGATTTAAATAATGTTATCAATAAAATCACATCCTATAACTAATGTATTCTAAAAACAACTTCTCTCTTTGTTTTCCAGGTACGTCCTGCCACCTGCCACCATAGAAGTGAGGAGGTTTTTGGGGAGGGGGCAACTAGTTCAATGTCATTGAGTTTTTTTAATTCTGAAAGTCTCCCCTCTACTAACTGGGAGGGGCTCAATCTTACACATTGCAACATTTATTGAAATCGTCTTCTGAAACCTTCATCTTGTCACTCGCAAATTAGTTTCTCTTCAGAAGAATATCACGGTAACAAAAAACGAAAACTCTGCATAACTCCGCCCCTCGCACTTTCTGGTTTCCAGTCCATGCACTGGGCAGTCTCCCCCCAAAAGTTTGACTATGGCATTGTCGAACTCCTGCATTCGAGATTCAGGGGTGATAGTAGAAAAAAATCCTGAGCCTGAACTTTTTTTTCTGGGATATATGCCCTGATCAACATAATTGTCAAGCGGGATCCAGGGGTATGCTCCCCTGGAAGAACATTTGGATAAATAGCCCCTTAAATGATAGATTCTGGTGAATTTTGTGGAAATAAATTGACAACATTTGGTTTGTTCATGAGATGAACAAACCAAATGTAAGCCTATATTACAGTAGCATCTTTGTGTAGAGCACCAGAGCTCTTGGGACCCTGGGCCTGGTAGGCCTGTTCAGTAATCCATCCCTGCTAATACATTTCATCATGTAAATATGAGCATTCCTTCCAGGTGATGTGACCTATTGGCTCAAAATCAGTGCATGATCATACTTGTTTTGTGAGACACAACTCTTACTTTCTTTTTGTTTCTTCTTTTTTTTTAAAAAATCAAATCTTAACATTCTTCATATTTTTTAAATAAACATTTAATACATTTAATACCCACGTCTTATTTTGAAAACCTGAAGTTTCCACACGCTGCAGTAAGCTAGCGCTGACTTTCCCAGTTGTCTCAAAGTATTTGCCATAAAGTCGGCAATAAGGGCGCACTTGAAAATGTTGGAGCGGCTGGCTTGACCATGCGGAACCGAGAGACGGCTGGCTGGACCGCAGTCCGGTGCGTGTGGATGTGCGGCTCCTCCGGGGGAGCGGTTCATGTTATTAGCGGAGTCCGGGAGGGTTCACCTTCATAGACGTAGTTACGAGGGATGTGCGACTATTAGGGCTGTCCCGAATACCATATTTTGGGCTCCGGAGCTTCGGTAGTAATCGACAGCGAATATTCGAATATTCGGGGTTTTGCAAACACTTTTTGCAAAAGGTTTGGTGTGAGGTTTGGTACTATTCGGATCAGTTGCAACTATTTTCCAAGCAAAGTAAGTGCACGTTTTTATCATGTGTAACGTTACTGTTTAAACGGCGGATAAAAGCAGCTTCATCATGGCGACTGGACAACAGTTAAGTTTGCTAGCTAGTATGGTCTCGGTTTTTTACACCGTCAAACAATAGCCCAATACTTACAGCATTCAGGTGACTTTTCATGCTTGTTGTGCCACCGTGGTAGGCCAGTTTCAAATCGCATATTTGGCACACTGCCTTTGTCTTGTCATCGCTCAATTTAAAGTGTTCCCACTAGGGATGGGACATTTTAAGAAATGTCCTTGATCGATCATCGCTAGAATTATCGATCAATTATCGATTAATCGTTATTTTTTTGGGTGGGGGGGGGGGCGGGGGGTGGAGGTGCGCGATTGTTGATGGGGGGCGGGCGGGATTGTTGACGGGGGGGGGGGTGCGACAGTCCTGGACCGGCCCAATACTGACCGGCCCAAAAATAATAATACACAAAATAAAAAATACAAAATAATCGGCCTGAAATCGTCCGGCCGAACCTCCCTATGGCAGCCCGTCCTGGTTATAGGCCTATGCGGCGCTCGTAAAAGCCGAACAATGCGCTCTTAAAGGTTTGGAACGATTCAACAAGACTAAGTCTGTATTCCAATCACAATAAGTAGCCTACTTATCGGCCAACAATAATCAAACAAGGCAGTAAAAGTGGGCATTGAACTGTATAACTGTTTTGAAAAAAGGGGAAAAGGCCGACATATGCCGATACAATATGCAGCCAGCGCTCGGAAAAGGCTCGCAACAAAAAGATGAGCCACACATTTAGAAACAATTGCATGAACTGTCTAAAAGAAATACCTTAGTCAGAAAACATATATGAGGCTGAACGTTTTGCTAAAATGTCAGTTATGGAAATATTGAAAATGTTGGAGCGGCTGACTTGACCACGTGAACCGAGAGACGGCTGTCTTGACCGCAGTACGCGATCGGTCATTAATCAATAATCATATTTATCCGTATAACTGCACACAACTTTATTTAAAATCAAATGTAAAACATGCGTGTTTGTATTGTGGTGTCCAGTGCGTGTGGATGTGCGGCTCCTCCGGCGGAGCGGTTCATGTTAATAGCGGAGTCCGGGAGGGTTCACCTTCACGGCGTAGTTACGAGGGATGTGCGACTATCGTCTTAAAAAATACTAAAGTGTTTTTTAAAGTTAGAAAGATATTAGATATTCAACCGATATTCACGCTCCGAATTACAGTGATCAGACACGGGGAACTAAAGCCGCGATCACCGCACCGCTTCAAGACTCACAGTATGCAACACAACGTCCTTTTGATCGATAACAATATAAATTGATCGACACATTTCTTAACGATCAATGATCGATCATCGATTAATTATGCTCATCCCTAGTTCCCACACAGCTGAGGTCTTCGGCATTTTGTCTTCCCTTTAACGGCCAAGGTGAACTGAAGCCTGACGTTCACTGCTGTGAGTGATGTCACGCGCCCAAGCTGAGATGGTATATATTTCCACATCAAGTATAAATATAGTACAAGAATGTGCTGACAAAATGTATTTTGCGGTTCGCCTTTAGTGATAGCCTACATTTAGAAAAAAAAAAAAAAAAAAAAAAAACGAATATCCGAATCCCAAAATTGAAAACCGAATACCTACCCAACGAACGAATATCCGAATAGTCGAATATTCGGGTCCAGCCCTAGCGACTATCGTCTTAAACAATACAAAAGTGTTTTTTAAAGTTAGAAAGATATTAGATATTCAACCGATATTCACGCTCCGAATTACAGCGATCAGACACGGGGAACTAAAGCCGCGATCACCGGTATGAGTCCCGTATGTCTAGCGGTGTCTACCTGCCTAGGTGTCTACCTACCTAAGTGTCTACCTGCCCAGGTGTCTACCTGCCCAGGTGTATTGGTCAGTATTTCTGCAGCGATGAGTTAAATCACAGCTTGTTGCGACCACGGATGTATTCGGTTTGCGGTGCTCATGCCTTGTTATTTTTATGTTTTACTTTTTGCTCGTATTCGACTAAGCCGACTATTAGGGGGCAGCCCTAGTTAACTTACAGCACTTTATATGGACCATTAGTTATATTTTCAATTTATTTACAGAGCAATCCCTGCAAAGTTTTTAGGTAATAACTATAGAAGAGAGGGGGCGTGGCATCACGATGGTGGCTCTCCATCGTGATGTCAGTCAGCCATTACGATGGACGATGTCAGACCACGCGAACGCGAACCTGATTTTATTTATTTTTTTCACAGACACGTCGGTACGCCAGAATTCCGGCGTGGTGCCGGAACGCTATCAGCCCTGGAGATTAGAGCAGGATAATCTAGTGGTCAGGAAAGGTTTTGGTTTCGAACCCCAATGTCCACAGTTTACCTGTAAGCATCCTTGAGCAAAATGCCTTCTAACCCCTACCATGACTACTTGTGTGGGTTGTGTGTGGCTGCCATGTAAAGAACAATCACCCTGCTTGGCTGAAAAACATCACATGATCTAGGTAGAGAGAGACAGAGAGTGTTGCGTCAGTGTTAGTGTATCTGCATATGTATATACATAAAGATAAAAGAGAAAACTGCTTTCCATGCCAATTAAGCCCTTTTGATTTAAATTAAGATAGAAAAGGATTAACATGGACAGATAAAGAGTAAAAGAAAGAGGGAGAGAGATTAAGACAAAAGGTTAGAGACAGATAGACATGGAGAGAGAGAGACAAATAGAGATAGTAAGAAAGACAAGAGCAAAGAGAGAGAGAGATTTTATTTTGCACTAAAGTGAATGATATGATGTTTGCATGTCGTTTTGTCCACCGTTTACTCAAAAACCTTGAAAATCGTTGCCATCATTTTCAAGGACCTTCAAGAGAGTATCTCTCAGAGCGCTGTCTGCACATATGTGTGTGTATGCACGCATATGGGTGTAGGTGTGTGTGTGTGTGTGGGGGTATATTCATGGATGTGTATGTATGTATATTTGCGCGTGCATGTGTGCATGAGTGAATGTGTGTTTGTGTGTCGGTGTGTGTGTGTGCGTGCATGCATGTGGTGTGTGTGTGCGTGCATTAGTGTGTGCATATGGTGTGTGTGTGTGTGTGTGGTGTGTGTGTGTGTAGGACAAAAGGCAGACCCCATCTGTTCTATTGTCAGAAGCTCTTTATAACAGATCAGATAAACATGACATTTGGGATGACTGGCCAAGCTGCTGCTATAAAGGCTGAAATTTGACCCTGTGTGTGTGTGTGTGTGTGTGTGTGTGTGTGTGTGTGTGTGTCTTTATGCATGAATGTTTGTGACATATTGAATGCCTTCTTCTTAAATGTCCTCTAAATTGTGTGTGTGTGTGTGTGTGATTGTGTGTTTTTGTTTTGTATGTGTGTGTGTGTGTGTGTGTGCGTGTGTCAATATATTCATGACCATGAATATGCGTATACATCAGTCTATGTGTATTCATCCATGAAGTATGCAGCTTGTGTTTACACGTCAACGCATGTGTGAGTCCGTGCACACGTACACAAACACACATGTGCTCATTAGCCGTACAACGTGCACTAGCGTGCACACGCTAAATATCAGGCAGTAGTACATGGTGGATTAGTGGACCATTGGCCTAATCAGACCGCTCTCTATCACCACAACAATCAGCAGAGAGACATGGACACAGAGTGAGAGAGAGCGATACAATGTGAGAGAGGGAGAGAGACTATTAATCTGAGCTCTAATGCCATAACAGTGATGAAACATCTGCTCATTGCAATCAAGGAGAGGGATTGAGACAGCTGCAGATGGCAAACCTACACACACACAAACACACACACACACACAAACACACACACACACACACACACACACACACATTTAAACATACACACATTTAAACACATACATACACACACATACACTCACACACCAAAGGCATTATCTTCTTCGTGCAATGGAGAGGTAGAGTGAACACACACACACACACACACATGTGCATGCACACACACACACCACACACACACACACACACACACACCCAGTAGCGGTCGCTGGATGTAATCTACTGGTGACTATCATGACGTGAGCTCAGGTGCACAAAAGGTTCTGCACATCTGGACAGCTTCACCAGCTGTCCCACCAATAAACATCTGGCCCAGCCGTGTGCGTCGCCCGCATGCTTAATGGATTGGATTTATGCAGCACTTCTCTAGCACCCAGGACTACTTGCACACTCACTGAGACGCACACACACACACAGTCACTCATATATATATATATTTGGTGGACGCTTTTATCCAAAGCGCCTTACAATACCGTGAGTGCATACCTTTTTTAGCATGGGTGGTCCCTGTGGGAATCGAACCCTTAACCCTGGCAACATTAATGCCATGCTCTACCCCTTGAGCTAGTCAGACACAAACAAACACACACACACAATGATCTTCCGGAATTGTGTCTTTTTACCTGAGTGGAAAAATCTACCAGATCACGAGACACTTAATTATCCCACCACACCCCAGCTACAAAGAAGTAAAAGCATAGAGAGAAATCCTAAGACCTCTACGTATTAGCTGAAAGCTTGATAAGAAAAAAACGGTGAATGGAGGGTTTGATTAAAAAACGAAAGCACACATGAAAAAAGTTTTCTGGCTCCAAATGGATCCAGGTTGTACATAAGCTGGAGATCGATTGGCAACTGGAGTGAAACAAGCAACTCAACATGATCTCCACAACCCGAGGGTAATTGTTTCCTTCTCTTCTTCTGGTTCTCCTCAGGGTTTTCAATGTGTCCTAGTAAAAAATAATAAATGATACAAAGTCAGGTTGAATATATCATGGGTGTAACTCTTTCAGTGACCAGATGTTTCAGGTTGGCTGTCGCCACCCTGCCCCCAAAACCATGCAGTAGGACACAGTAACTCTAGACCAGTGGACCGTATTATCTGACACACTATTGCTCTTTACACACACTTACACACACACACACACACACACACACACACACCGGGTATGGGGGGTAAAATTACCCCCAGTTATTTCCCAAATAGATTGTGTGTTTCCTGTCTGGGTGGTTAGTGTGTGTGTGTGTGGGGGGGGGGGGGGGGGGGGGGGTCACAGTGACCAGCGTCTGTTAAAATAAAAGCTCCATTGTTCACCAAGGTGGTCCCATTAGACCCCCCCCCCCCCCCCACACACACACACACACACACACACACACACACACACACACAAAAATGTACATATGTACATGCTCACGTACACATAGACACACACACACACACACACACACACACGTGCGCACGTATACTCACACACACACACACACACACACACACTCACACGCTCCCACATGAGCAAACATGCAGACACACAAGAACATACACACACACACGCATGTGAACCTGCTCACACATGGGCACACACCTACACACGAACATGCATACGAACATGCACAGACACAAAATTGCTCTCTCTCACACACACACACACACAGAAAAGCCCACACACTCACTCAGACACAAACCTATGCTAACACACCATTATCACAAGCTCACACACACACACACATACACACACAAGTACTGCCACACAGACACAGAGTGCCATAAGCCTCTCATCTGAGCGTCTTGTTAGAGTCTGGAGGTAGCTGAGAGATAAATATTTATCTGTCGGAAATAAACACTAGTCACACACACACACACACATATATATATATATATACACACACAATCACACACATTTCATATATATATATATAAATATATAAATAAATATAAAATATATAAAAATATACATAAAATATAAACACACCCACCCACCCACCTACCCACCCACACACAGTAATTCGGGCCACTTCCTTCCTGTGGGGTGATGATGTTTAGTCTCAACATGCCGCAGCCTGATTGGTCCATTTGATTTGATCAAACTTCCTGCTGAATGGTGGGGGTCAAGACACGTTGTCGTGCTAACTACATCTAGTGTGGCTAGTGTGGTGGTATCCTCAACAAATGAAAAGGTTTGCGGTCCACATTAAACACGACACAATCACATGCACGCGTGCACACCCTCGCACACACACACACACACGCACACACACGCACACGTGAAGCCACACTTGGACACACACACACAGACACACACACCCACACAGACACACACCTCACTTATAATCCATACAGGTTAGTTTACCAAGAAGACAAAGCTGGATAGTTTAAAGCCATAATGCATGTAGTAACAACATAATGCATGTAATAACGACATTTCAATGTTAATGCATGCATACAAGCATAATACCTCAATATTAACATTAGCATATAATACATTTTATCACTATGGCACCTAGTTGTGGTTAGCTAGCTTTGTTTTTTGCTGTAGATCAAAAAGTGTCCTATACAACCTAGCTTGGGTCTGTTATTACCAGCCCCAACATGGCAGTTACCAGCTCCAACATGGCTGCCTACCAAACCCAACATTGCGGCCTACCAGACACTATCCTCGCATTATTCGCCTTATTCACATGGTAGCCATCTTGAACTCGAAACAGTCGGCCTACTGCTCTGTGCCTTCAGAAGAAAGGACTAAAGTAGGAAGAAAAGTTTTCGTAGAGCCCTGAACTTTGCAGATAATTTGTTTGTAAAATCAGGAAAGAGATCCCGGCCCTAAAAACCACTGCCTTGCTAACCCACATAAGGAATCCCTGCAGCCCTGTTGAAGATGGTCGCTGAGTGAATAAGGCGAATTAAAGAGCTGCTGGTCAGGGGACAGGAAGGGAGGAAGGGGTGAGGAGGGGTGGTGAATAATGATAAAGGATGTTGCATGGTGAATTCCTAAAGTCACCAGTTTTGAATGATGGATGAATGTCTCACCATTTCACAGAATAGTTGGCATTTCATCTAGCACCGAAGGTGAAACTAAGTCTATTGAGCTGTGTTCCTGTTTAGGGAGGAGACCAGGGGAAAAAAACAGAAAGGAGGAGAAAAAATAATCCAGTGTGCGGAGCGTGGAACCTCCCAGCGTTCCGCTGGCGGGTCCTTCACCCACTGAGGAATTCCACCTTAGAATGGGACTGAAGCGTCTGATGGAGGACGTATGAAGTCCACGCCACCTCGACCCGTGACCCCCGCGCCGCACGTCTCTTGGCAACAATGCACGACTCTCTCCGTTGATAACGCCTCATCGCATTAGAAATGGTTGAAGTACAGGTAAATGGTGAAGTACATGTATTAGGTTAAGGATAATTATGTTTAGTATATAAAGTTGGAATTGGGGAAGAATTTAGGTTACCTTGCGGTATTAGGTTTAAAATGGTTAGGTTTAGGTTAAGGTTATTGGGGTTAAGGGGTTAGGGGTTATGGGTTAAAGATGGTTAAAGAGTCTTAAAGACAATAAATGTAAATATAACAAGGAAAAACATCTCCAGCTTGCTGTTGTCAAAAAAGTGATCTGCATCAGAAATGAAGGTTATAATAATGATGATGATGATTAAATAACGGGAGAAGATGAGGATGAAGAGGTGACAAAGAGGGAAGAGAGAAGTACAACAACTAGAACTGCACACACACACATGAGGTCTTGTGATGGCCACACAAAAGTACACAGTCGTATGTTAACTCTTATCTCTGAATCCCATGACAGACATATCTTTCTGAACAGACATGCCTTGGTTAACGAGAAGATCTGTTTTTTAATTCACTTTTCTTCATAATCTCCATGCTGACATTCTCACTTACTGCCAATATGAAATACTTACCTATCCATGTACATCTCTTGTCATTTTGATGAACGCTTTTGCTCACCCCATTGGACAAAGCTTGTGTTCAATGCTGCAGGTGTACCGTTTTTAACGTCCTATCAGACATAGTCTCACAAATCAGACTTTTGATTAATTATGCGAAGTCTGATGGCAGACGAGCTCAAATCTGGGTGAACAGGGTATTTCACTTTCTTTCTATACATATTTATTTCAACCAATCATGTTGCTGGAGGCGGGGATCTGTAAGCGCGTAACACAGTGGACACAAACTCGCCCAGGCTCTGTGCCGTCTCCCCCCAGAAGTTCTGCTATAACATAGTAGGCCTGCTGGATCTGAGATTATATCAAACACAACCAAATAGGTTTGGGCAAATGGGAAGCAGGTGAGGAATCCACCTCCATACGTTATTTTACATCCTTTACTTGGCATAAAAAGGATCCAGGATAATTTGTCAATAGTTGTCAACATGAAGGGCAGTGAATGCAGCTTTAGAAGGCGGAGTGACCGCTAATAAAAACAGTCCCTTTGCCGCGGCTCTGCAAGAGAACTTAAAGACCCCCACTAATGGCAGTTGATCCAAACAACATTGTTGTTCTGGTTCTTTAAAAAGTTGACGGGCAAAGCTCTCACGTCTGGTGCAGCTAAACGCCTAGCGCGCAGTCGAGAAGCTAGCCTTGCCAAGTGAGCTGCCGTCACAACCGATCCGCAACGCCCTCGCGCCTCCACAATGGGAACTGTATGCAGGGATTAAAATTAGAAGGGGCTTGTGATGCTGCTCCCCAGCTGGAAAATGATTGATTTGCATCTGTAGTTCTGGCTCCTTATCGTCCAAGCGATCAGTTTCCAGGAGACAGGGTTACACTGTTGAAGAGGTCAGCTACTTGTACTGCCTCTTCACCCTTTCATTATGAGAGCTAAGAGTTTACCCTAGATGGCCCTAGAAAACACACACACACACACACACACATGCACACACACACACATACACCCACACACACACACACACACACACGCATTTGCACACAGACACGCATACATGCACGCACACACAGTGCGTGCATTCACCCCCCCCCCCCCCCCCCCCCCCCCCAACACATACAAACGCATACAAAAACTGAGAGTGCGCACGGGAGAGCGAGAGAGAGGGAGAGGGGGTGTCCGACTAGACAAAGTACTTGGTTGTGACCTGATCAGTTATATAACCTGTGATTTAGGAAGAGAGGAGAGGAGAAGAGAGAGGAGAGGGAGAAAGGAGAGGAGAGGAGAGAAAAGGGGAGGGAGAGAAGATAGGAAGGAGAGGAGGAGGAGAGGGAGGGAAGAGGTGAGAGAAGAACAGGAGAGAAAAGAACAGGAAAATGTGTATGCACTCACACAAAACCCTGCATGCACACAAAAAGACATTTACACAAAGTAAGCAGAAATGTTGTAATGTGATGAAATGTTGTGTCTGATTCAAGACCAATCAACTCTATTCAAAATAATTGGAACGTTAAATGGCCAAAGCAGATGAATAAATAAAACTAAGACGGAAAATATAGCACAATTTACAATCAATAGTTGAGTGTATCGTGTTGTTTATTAAGTAAAAGGAAAACATTTAAAATTGGATGTCTAATATTTCTACAATGTATGTCATTCTTATAACCAAACCATAGTGTTGTAGTACTGGTAGAACAGGCAGACAGACAGACACAAAAACACACACACACACACACACACACACACACAGCATTTGGAGGGTTGGACTAGCCTGCTAGCTTGTCCGTAGTGCGGGCTAATCATGGTTATTACGGCGGGAAACTGTTTCCAAAGAGCCAATCAAAAGCATCTAGATAATTACCAAGAAAATGTCTGTCTTCCCCTCTCCCGACCATCAACATAATATCTTATCATTCTCTCCTTTAAAACACTCATGTGCGCATGCACACACAGAGAAAATGTGACTGAGAGTATGTGAGTAATGGCTTCTGTGTGTGTGTGTGTGTGTGTGTGTGTGTGTGTGTGTGTGTGTGTGTCTGGTTGTGTCTGTGTGTGTGTGCTTGTGCCTGCATGTACCTACGTGCGCAGGAGTGTATGTCTGTCCCTATGTCTGTATGTGTATGTGAGCGTTTGTGTGCGTATGGCGTGTGTGTGCGCGCGTGCGTAGGGTGTGTGTGCGCGAGTGCGTAGGGTGTGTGTGACCACGTGTGTGTGTGTGTGTGTGTGTGTGTGTGTGTGTGTGTGTGTGTGCGCGTGCGTAGGGTGTGTGTGACCACATGTGTATGTGTGTGTGTGTGTATGGGTGTGTGTGCTGCTGTCAGAGAGGTAAGAGCCAGCTGACAGAAACATTTGAAGCAGAAAAGAGGAATCTGTGGACAACAACAAGCTGTCAGTGGAAATGACTAATTTTACCTGACGTTTAACAAGACAACACCCTATTCTCTCTATCCTGTCTCTTATCTGCCTCTCTCTACCTCTCCTCATCCCTCTCTCTCTCTCTTTTCTCTCTTTATCTCTCCAACGCTCTTTCTGTCTTTCTCTCTCTGTATCTATCCATCTCTATTTCTCTACCTACCTCACTTTCTCTCTCACACACACACACACAGAATAAAAGAGAGATTTAAAGAATGGAGTAGATAGACAGAATAGATCAGTGGTTCCCAAC
This sequence comes from Merluccius polli, assembly GCA_030340625.1. Classification (NCBI taxonomy): domain Eukaryota; kingdom Metazoa; phylum Chordata; class Actinopteri; order Gadiformes; family Merlucciidae; genus Merluccius; species Merluccius polli. Next base: position 34,501 of record JAOPHQ010004305.1, on the reverse strand, counting down.
CTTTGACTTTAGGTGGACCACTAAATTGTCATCAAGACATTTCGTTGACCACCTCATATGCAAACGGTAAAAAATAGATAAATACACATGCAGTGGCTAAGCAAAGAGTGCCAGCGCCCCCCTTGATACACAATTATTACTGCAAGAAGGCCATGGCCTGTGGGAAACGTGCAACGAAAAGGTCCCAGTGTGTTTATTTAGCAAATACAAATTAACACAAATATCAATGGAAAGCATTACAATGGAAAACGTATGATGGAATGCACAAAGCGAAATGCACAGTTTTTGAAATAATAACAAGCCATAATACTATATTTACTGAACAATATTAATTATATATTTATTTTCATTTATCTAAATTATTTTTTCTATTATTGTGAATTTGTTTATTTCAAGAATAAAATCCAAGGTACCACCTGCAGTACAGTGGTACACGTACAACAGGTTGAGAATAGATGGATGTAACAGAAAGAGGGAAAACATCAAATGCGTTTTCATCTCAAACCCTTTGACTCACTTAACCTGTTCCCCCATCTCTCGCTCCATTATTCTCTCTCTCTCTCTCTCTCTCTCTCTCTCTCTCTCTCTCCATCCCTCTCTATCCATCTCCCTCTCGGTCTGTATATTTGGAGGTGACAAGGTTGGCAGGGTAATAACCAGTTATCTATTGGTCCTCTCCCTCCCTCCATCCCTCCTTCCCCCTCTCTCTTGATCTCTCCTTCTCCTCTCTCTCTCCCATCCTACTCCTCTCTCCCTCCCTCGATCTGAGTCCATCTCTCTTACACCCTTTCTGTTCGTCTGTCTGTCTGTCTCTGTCTCTGTGTGTGTGTGTCTCTCTCTCTCTCTCTCTCTCTCCCTCTCTCTCTCTCTCTCTCTCTCTCTCTCTCTCTCTCTCTCTCTCTCTCTCTCTCTCTCTCTCTCTCTCTCTCTCTCTCTCTCTCTCTCTCTCTCTCATCACAGTGTGATGACCATCATGCACTTATATACTTACTTATATACTTACTTATATATACTTATATACTATATAAGTATATATATATATATATATAATGATGTGTACACAATTATATTTAAAGCATATAGATTGGACATTGAGGGGATTTGGGAGTTCTGGATTAGGCAGCAAAGGCAGATGGTTTGATACACACAGTGTAAAAAACGAATTAATAAAATAAATAAATATATAAATAATAAACAGAAACTACCCCCCAACCCCCGCCCTGTGGTGTGGCCCAGCGGTGTCCTTATATAGGACAAGCTGTGGGCCAATCAGAACACACCACTGTTGCGCTCACACACAGCACAACATAAATTAAAGAGAGACAACAGGGCGAGTCGGGTGAGTCGGACAGTACAACACCAAGACCGTCTGCTCTGATTCTGTCACGGCGAGAGAGAGGGGGGGGGGGGGGGGGGGCAAGGGGAAGAGAGAGAGAGAGAGAGAGAGAGAGAGAGAGAGAGAGAGAGGGGAAGGGGAAGAGGGAATGAGAGAGCGAAAGTGAGGTGGGAGGAGAGAGAGGGGAGGAGAGAAAGAGGGACGGGGGAGAAAGGAGAGAAGGAAAGAAAACAGAGGCAATGTCATATTGTATACAATATGGCACTTTATTATCAAACACATGCCAGACACACACACACACAAACACACACACACAGTTCCTAAAACGGTTCCACGCAGACTAACCCACTTAATACATCGTTGAGTTGCCCTCAAACTTTTTGTAGCTGTGAATGGTTTTTGGTTCTCTCCCAGACTAGATCAAAGCCCTGCCACAGTAGATGGCGGTTGTAACCGCTGTACACCTCACACCCCTAGATCCATGTGTCATTTAGCAGATGCTTTGCATCCAAAGTGACTGACAGTGAATTCAGATACATGTCATTCAGGAGCAGGTGGAGGGGTTCTTGAGGGCATCTTGCTCCAGGATCCAGGCACCACCTCAAACCATTTGGTTCAACAACTATTTCATTAGAGGTACTGCTGAAATAATCAAAGCACAAGGTCATAGGTTCAAATCCTGACTATGGCCTTCTATTCCATATCTCACTCCTCTCCCTCTTCCTGTCTATCTACTCTATGTCACTGCTTTGTTCAAACTCTCTGGTCTCTCCGTTTTCTTTTTCCCTCTCTGTCTCTCTCTGTCTCTGTCTCTCTCTTTCTCTCTCTCTCTCTCCTCTCTCTCTCTCTCTCTCCCTCTCCCTCTCCCCTCTCCCTCTCGACACTTAATCAATGTTCTGGTAGTAGCCTTTCACACATAATCTAATTATATGCAAATTACACAAACAAGAAGAGGGAGGGTTAGGTTGAGTGCTAGCACACACACACACACACACACACACACACACACCGGACACACACATATAGATGTGTGTGTGATATATATAGAGATGGACAGAGAGATGGACAGAGAGAGAGAGAGAGAGAACAAATTAACTCTGCATTTGGCCATAAATACACCAGTTAAGGAGATGTGTGGCATGTACACACACACACACACACCAGTAGCGGATCAAGTCAGAGGCGGGCCGGGGGGCGGAGCAAATGACCGGGCCCTTTACGGTACGCGTTTGTCGCCGGGGGGGGGGGGGGGGGGGGGGTTCACGAAAATCATCCACAGCCGGGCCCCTAGAGCCGGCTGCCCACCCAGCCCCTCCTGAAGCTCCGCCCTGACACACACACACAGAACAAGCTATAACTCAAACGTAAAAACCTGATGTTGTCAATTCCAATATATTATTGATCCCCATTGTCATCATTTGTTCAGTTGTATGCGTGTGTGTGCGTGTGTGCGTGTGTGTGCGTGCATGTGTGTCCATGCACCGTGCTACTGGAGGTTAAACGATAAGGGGAAGGTCAGGTTAACAGCTTGCATATGACGTACCAAGTTTCTCCTTCCCAAGTTTCCTATATGTGTGGGTGCGTGAATGCTATATATATATGTTGGAGCAATGGGTATAGAGATCAATGGGTGTGTGTGTGTGTGTGTGAGAGAGAGAGAGAGAGAGAGAGAGAGAGAGAGAGAGAGAGAGTCCATATATCTATACTGTACTAATAACTAATAATACTAATTCAGACTAATACAAACTAGGGACAATTAATCGAAATATTATCGAAATCTCAATATGGCCAAGTGCAATATCCAAATTGCAGGAGCGGCAATTTTTTCATACAGGGAAAATGTGTACATTTATAACCATATAACCATTATAAATGAAGTACTGTAGTGCTGCAGAGATGCCCTGGCCTACACATTTTTCTCCAGATGTAAGAAACATTTTTGCTTGGTACAGACCCCAACAAATTTCACATCAGGATTGTATTTTTTTCAGTGAAAACGACAATTGTGATGCAAAAATGACCATTCTCACAAACAGTGATTCATATCGAAATCGAAATAATCGTATATCATTCAGCCCTAATACAAACTAATACTAATAACTAATCAGAAGTCAGAATTGGGCCGCCCCCTAATAGTCGACCAACCGGCTTAATCGATCGACAGAGGCTTAGTCGAAAAAGTTTTAGTCGCGCAAAAAGTACAACATAAAAATAACACAAGCATCGCAACCGAATACATCCATGGTCGCAACAAGCCCTGATTTAACTCATCGCTGCAGAAATATTGACCAATACACCTGGGCAGGTAGACACACGGGACTAATACCGGTGATCGCGTCTTTAGTTCCCTGTGTCTGATCGCTGTAATTCGGAGTGTGAATATCTGTTGAATATCTAATATCTTAACTTTAAAAAACACTTTTGTATTTTTTAAGACAAGACGACAGTCGCACATCCCTAGTAACTACGCCCGCGAAGGTTAACCCTCCCGGACACCGCAATTAACATGAACTGCTGCCCCGAAGGAGCGCCACACATCCACACGCACCGGACACGAAAATACCAACAACAAAAAATTCCATTTGCTTGCTTTTAAATAAAGTTGTGTGCAGTTATACGGTGTGTAAATACAATTATCAAAAGTATTCAATGTCTCCTTCCTGGTTGTTCTGACAACCTTCAGAACCGCTTGGTCCATGCCGTTAATAGGCAGCCCGCTTTGTGCGTGTGCTTGTGAAAATTATATTTTAAAGGCTGATTATTACGGTATTATATTATCTGTAAAGTAGCACAAGGTTAAGTTTTTCTTTTATAACACTCTCGCCCTGGACCTCAAACCAATCTCTGATGCCCCAAAAAATAAATTGAAATAATTACATTAAAAGTGCGATGATTAGTCGACTATCGGCTTGAAATGGCGACTAATAGCCGACTAAGAAAATCTTTAGTCGGGGGCAGCCCTAGTCAGAACACAGTGTTGAAGCTTTGCTATTAGAATACAGATACAGAATTACATCCTATCAGAATAGTGTTGACATTCTATTCATTTAGTCTGTCCAATCACAATGCAGACTCAATTTCCATCCTATCGGAATAGAGTGTTTGTTCAGTCAGAAAACAGTTTCAGAGATCCATCCGAGAATACAGTGTATGTGTGTGTATGTATGTGTGTGTAAAAAATATAAAAAGGTCATTTTGACAGCTGTCAGTTTGTTTGATTAAATCAGAGGCCTTTTGTACACACACATGCGCGCACACACACATTCGTCAATTAGTTTCCATGGAGAGCTGAGCTGAAGTGATCTGATTGGGTCATAGATTCTTCCCCTGCAGCCACTGTCAAACACACACACACGCGCCAGGGATCAACATCTCAAGAAACACATTTCACCTCTAAGAACGTGAATAAACACAAACCAAATATGGAGAGAACACGCAACACGCACATAGAGAGAGAGAGAGAGAGAGAGAGAGAGAGAGAGAGAGAGAGAGAGAGAAATAAAAGATAAATTAGAAAGATTAGAGGGTAAGAAAGGAAGGGACAAACAAAAGAGAGAAAGAGAGAAAGAGAGAGAGACAAGAGAAATGTGTGTGTGTGTGTGTGTGTGTGTGTGTGTGTGTGTGTGTGTGTGTGTGTGTGTGTGTGTGTGTGTGTGTGTGTGTGTGTGTGTGTGTGTGTGTGTGTGTGTGTGCGTCTGGCCTCCCTCGTTTGTGTGTGTACACATGATAAATGTGTTGTGGTGGTTGTTCCGATCCGCAGCGGGGGCGGAGATGGACTCACGTGCACTCTGCTCGTGCGTGGCCCATGGGCGCTCTTGATCGTGCTAATTAAACGCCATTTTGTTTTAAACAAACACACACCGCTCTAATTGGCTCCTTTTTCTATGAAAAAGGAGAGGATAAGAGAGCGAGTGAGAGAGAGAGAGAGAGAGAGAGAGAGAGAGATCAACAGCACTGACACACATTCAGACACTAACAGGCATGCAACAGGTAGTTACACATAGACACACTAACAGACTGGTAGGAACACGCACACACTAAGTTTGCAATTTTGGACACAAGGGCCTATCCACAGACTGTCTAACATGATGTATCATTGGTTCAGTATTAAGTTTGTTCCAAAGATCTAGCTGGACTTTAATGGAAGTCAATGATCATTTGAAGATACAAAAAAAGAATGTGCAGTCCCTGGCTGTGGGAATACAATTAATAAATAATAGTTATATATATTAATTAATAATAATAAATGAATCGTCGCTCAAGAACAACTTTTCATGAGTTACAATCGGCCTCTAAACGCGGTCTCTAAAAGGTCTCTAAACAGTCGGTCTCTAAACGCTACGATCAACTAGAGACTGAGGACAATCTTCTGGGTGGAAATAATTAGAGTTTAAAAAAAACCTGCATTGCAGAACCAATCAAAAGTCTATTGGGCGGCCCTTCATAGTGGGGCGGTGACATGCAGAAGTCAGCGTGCTTGTAAACACTGTCGTACCAGCAACATGTGCATTATTATTAAAATGTTTAAACAAAATCGCTGTAAATCATTAATTGCACCAATATTGTGGACTGAGCACACATTCGATAAAACAATCTAAATAATCTAATGTTGCTCGGGATGTGTAACAAAGTAATTTGCTATATCTCCCGATTGTTTCACGATGGAGGAGAATGGGGGGAGAGCATCATTTCCGGTATTTCTGGTAAAAAGGTAAGGTTTGTAAGCGGCCATTCTCGCCACTCCGCGAGACTTTTGATGAAAGTTACTTCAGTACGACTTCCATAGATTCCTGTCCATAGTATTTCATATTTCAAACATTCCATTATCCATCGTTCTTATAATGCTACAATGTTTTATTAGCTGCTGGTAAACAGCATGGATGTAAAACAGACGCAACTAGACTGGTAATTTTGTAAACAGCAGCAGTGAAAATAAGATCTGAAAGAATGCACTGTCGAAGCTAGGGGTGCAAACTCGAGTCAATCAGTAGTAGTCAAGCAAATCATAAACAATTACAAAAATATTGTAATCCTAAATAGTTTAGTACAAATAGTATAGTACAAATAGTACATTATATATTACGTTGAAATGTATTTTGGCAAAGTTTTGGAGAAGGATATATCATTAGGGTCAAAAGCCTTTGCCGTTGCGCAGTGCATTGTTGTATTTATAGCATGTAGAATGTATAGCAGCACAGCCCTGATGTGGTGGTGTTTGAAAGTTAGAAAGATATTGGATATTCATGCTCTGAATTACCATCGGGCAGCAGCACTCCTCTCTATAGAGCCATCATTTGGTCAATATTTCTACACAATCGGCGAATTACAAAGTAGCCTGCCCTAACAATAGCCTAACTAAAATGCAAAGTGGACACTTACAACAATTCTGCAATGGATATAACACTAAAATCACTGTTTAGAAGTGTATCCAGTTAGTTAACAGTAAAAAGCAGGTCAAAAACTGTGTGATCAGCCAAGCTGTGGTGTGGGTGTAACGCATCTCTATAAAATACAGATTAAAAGGGACTTTTGATATACAAAATTAGTGGAAACTTTCACAGACATTACTAGTACTCGAGTACTCGCTGAGATTTGGACCATGTATTTGATTTATAATTTCTTGCATCCCTAGTCAAACCACAAAACATTCAAGATGGACTCTCTCTTCATAAGGTGTTGAAAAAGATGTACTGCTGGAACGCAGTTGGTGTATCGCAACCAATGGCAAATACAGTGTTCAGATGTTCAAACCAACCAACCAACACACTGGATTGAACTGAACTAAACTACAATTTTACTAAACTGGACCTAACTAAACTTCAGGAAACACTTGGTTGAATACCAAGTATGTATTTTCAGGTGTATTTGCCCATTTGAATTAGTAGTGTTATATAAATTAAAACAATTTAGCTTTTCAAAAATAAATTACAAAGATGCGAGGGTTCCATTTCATTCCTTCATCGGAATTGGTAAATCCGGGGTTACATTATGTAACCTTCAGTTCGTTCAGTTTAGTTTATTTTTCTCTTTTAGTAACAAGTAAAGCAAAAGCAACATGTAGCGGAACAGAGAGAGAAACTACAATCACTGACAGTTAAGTAGTGTAGTAGTGTGACCTGTTAATACAGGTTTTTTTGCGCCTGTCAAATCCGAACATCTGTACCAAACTCTTGGGCCAGTTCCGGCTCTCTGTACTACAGACGGGTTTCGGTCAGTACCTAAAAAGCATTGAGGTTTGGTACCCAGCCCCTTTCATCAACACAGGGCATTTTATACCTTTTAAAATTAACATGTTAACATCATTATATTAGGGGTGACCCCGAATAGTCGACTATTCGACAATTCGATCTAAGGAGCCTGATTCGACTGCCAATCTCATAGTCGAATCGTCAGCAAAACACAGGATCATTCCATTCGGGCTATAGGCGGTGCTGAATGTCTGATTTTACATATACCGGTAGTTTCTTTCTCCCAATAAATCATGATATATAGCCTATTTTTGTATAAATATCAAGTGCAAAACACACTGCCGCCGCAGCGCATCTATGCCGCCCCTAGCACACATAGGAAGCGTCGCGCTGCGGCGCGTCAACAGGAATATCCGGAGCAGAAGGAAAAAAAAAGAAAAGAAAAAAGCGTCTTTTCGGCGGCACTTGACACGCGGCCATGCACGCCTGCCGCCTCCAGTGTGGGGGTGTACATAGAAAATAATAGGGGCGGCTGTTTTGACGCGCACTGTTCGGCGGCCTCGAAATTGTAATCGAAATTGTTTAATTAAGTGTCGCAAATGAGAATATGGATCAATGAGCAAAAAAAAGAAAAAAACATGATTCGACGATCAGTCAACTATAGGCAAGACTTGACGAATCAGATTCGACTACCCCTACATTATATACTCACCCCTACATTATATACTCAGTAAATATATTTTATAAATATTTTACCGAATGTATTCGGTTCGGTGCATCCCTAGACTGAAATATATAAGTAGCTGAACTCTAGACCGGAGCAGATTACCATGACCATATATGGAGATCTGGTTTGGTTCAGAGGTCATGTTGTGGAATCTAGGAGAAAATAGAGAGGTGCAGGAATGAGTCCTAAAACCCAGAAGTCTGTTAGCATGTTGGCACTTCCGGTTCCCTCGTCTCAAAGTCAATGGGTTTTTTGAATGGGTTTTTGGTTAGATGGCTAAAATAAGGTCTGTGGTTAACACAAGCTTAAGAGATTGCCACGTTTTGTTCTATGACATAAAATATGTCAGTAAATACCCCAATCGTGAATTTTGAAGCTTTTACGTGTCTTAAAAAACTTCTCCCGATTGCATTTACGCTTCAAAAGTCATAAAAGTAGTGTTCATTGGTGAAGATTATCTTGCTTAACAAAACGTGAGAGTATCATAAACTTTTGTTTGCCACAAAGCTTATGTTCTGCAATAATGCAAAATCCAATCCACTTTTTGCCCACGGAACCCATGGTGATGCTAACTTCCGGGTTGGCCTACAAAAATACATCATCCCTGCACCACTCTATAGGGCTACAGATACACACACACACACACACACAAACTCCATAAGATAATGTACAACCCTCCCTATATATATTCACCTTTTCATATATATATATATATATATACTGTATATATATATATATATATATATATAAACACATGAATATGTGTGAACACACAAACAAACTAGCTACAGAACACAACCCCCCCCCCCCCCCCCCCCCCCCCCCCCAATTATCTGCCTCTGCAAACACACAGAACACACACCTACAATCACTCAGCCTTTGTGCTAAGAACCGCCACAAAAGTGTCATCAGTGAATGACGGGGGGGCAACAGGGCCCGATTTAAACGCTTCAGCAACGTGCTAACATTACCATTCATGTTAGCACATGTTGATGAACAAACACTGTTCGCATTTTCTTTTCGTTTTCTATGACAAAGAGAGATGTGAGAGCGACCCGTCATTGTGGTGGAGATGAAGTTTGCGTGCGCTCACCGTCACCACAAGAGACAATGATATGATAAGGTATAATCGACTCCTCACAGAGGGGAGCAGGAAGAGGAGGAGGAGGAGACACAGGAGGAGGAAAGACGCTTCCATGGATAGCAAACAATAGACAAAAATAAAGGAGTGGACGAGTGAGGGGAAGAAAGAGAAAGAGGTGGAGAGAAAGAGATGTATGAGACGATGTAGAAGAAAAGTACAAAGGGAAAGTAAAAAGATGAGTGGAGGAATAGAGAGAAAGGGGTAGAGCGATAGGATAGAAGTATGGAGAACGAGTGAGCGAGAGAGAGAGAGGTGGAGGTTGACATTTTAACATGCTGTGTGAGTCTGTAGTACTTACAAGGTAAATGTGAACCAGGCCCGCTTGACAACAAAGTCTAACTGAGGTTGTTTCGTGGGCAGCAGAAATTGCCAGTTCCCCTTCAACGAAAATGGCGGAAAAGTAGAGGTGAAACAGTTCACAAAAATTGAGCATAGCGTTAGTTCAGGCAGGCCACAAAGTCAGGCTCAGCCCTCAGTACAGATATCATATGATCACAGCTAGTCATAATCATAGTCATAGTTGTTTTTGCCGCTTTTATGATTGAATGTAAATGTCTTTGAGTATTCAGAAAGCGCTTCAAATATAATGTATTATTATTATTTATAAACATACATCAGCTGATTCCTCTAAGCTTCCTATTGGATACCATACACAGTCAGCTGACAGCTCAGCTGATTCCCTCAAGCATCCAATTGGCAAATATCATTCATGGCGCCTTATTTAAGCTGCTTTAGCCTGCCTATCTTTGCTGCTTCCTCTACAAGCTTTTTTTGCAAACCACCTCCACCCCAGCTCCTCCTTTTATGTTGTATCTAATTAATCAATGTCATTTTCTGATTGTCATTGATGCTTGCTCTGTTCTGTACCCTGGGGGGTCTCTGCTGCCGCTCTCCTTGTCTTAAACTTTTCCATATATGCACATGGAAGGGCAGGGAGGTGTGCTCTCCCTGCCTTAAGGTTTTCCACGTAGGCACGTGGAAGGACAGGGAGGTCCCAGAACAGAGCCATACCGCCAAATGTAATATTCTGCTTTAGAATAAAAGATATTTTGACAAAAGTGGTCCTGACTGAACTCATGGTTCTGGTACGGTTTCGATATGTCAACAAGAAACATGCCTAAAACAAACATTTAGATTTTCCATTTATTATTGTAACAGTAAACAACATGGATAGCTTGGCTTCCAGCACCATATGGAAACAAACAAAACACTAGTGCCTGCTTTGTAATATAAAAAGTATAACATATTAATTTAAACACAACTTCAACAAAGGAATGCAACAAAGTTGAACTCATGTCAATTCGTTCTTTTGTTTTGTTGTATATGATTACTGTCTGGGCAAAATGTGTGCAGGGAGTAATAGTGAATCGTGGGTCAAGCATTTTTAACATGTGAACTCTGTATTCTCTACCACAGAGAAGGGTCTCATGTCTGCCTATGAATTTCGCTATCGCTGCAGTGATCTCTTTGGCCCTACAGGAATCAGTCGCATATTGTTGCCTGAAGGCTGCGGGGAGAAGTTGTTGCTGTTTGGTTGCGGTTTAATTTTTAGTCTAGTTCCACCGATTGTCTCATCACCGTGTTCACTTGAGACGCGTCTGGCAATTTCAGGGAGGGGATGCGCCTCACGGTGGTTTGCCGCGGAGGGGTCTCGCTTCGAAGATTTGCAGTCCAGGCCAAACTGCACCTCAGATTCTGAGAGCGTCACTTAACTTTATGTAGATATTTTCCCTACATTAATCTCAGTATAGACGTCATTTTTAGAAGAAATGTTTTAATTTTTTATTTAAGAGCTACAATAACGGACCGTGCACCGTGGGGCCTGTATCGAACGGTTCTATAGGATCGCATTTACTGTTTCACCCCTACAGCAAAGGCGGGAAAATTATATGAAATGAACAGCTCTGTTTACAGTTGAACTGTTAAACATAAAGCTAATAGACTGAAACGAATATAAAGCGTCTACACAATCTTCACAGTTAAACTTCAAGCAGTTGAACATGAGCTAATACAGAACGTACACAGATGGAGAGAAAGAGAAGTGAAGGAGATTTTTTTTAAAGAAGAGAGAGGGAATGTAGAGGTCACACAGGAATTCCTCTTTGTCTCGATTCATATGATCTATTATTAATTCACTTTCACACGGACGCTACTTTTTTCTTTCTTTCCTCGATTTGTGTGTGTGTGTGTGTGTCTCTGTCTGTCTGTCTGTGTGTGTTTGACAGTGGCGTTAGTTAGGGAGAGGGGGGGGTCCACATTGAGCAAATTAAGGAAGTAAGTGTAATGATGTTCGATGATCAAAGCGCATCGGTGTTTTGGGCGAAGTGCAGCCACCAATTAGTAAAACACGCGCAGGAGAGCCACTAAAATATTCACCACCGCCACTGATGAAAAGAGCGGGTCAGAGAGTGGACTCATTTCACACACACACACACACACACACACACAGTAATACACATATATGAAGCTGTGTGTGTGTGTGTGTGTGTGTGTGTGTGTGTGTGTGTGTGTGTGTGTGTGTGTGTGTGTGTGTGTGTGTGTGTGTGTGTGTGTGTGTGTGTGTGTGTGTGCGTGTGCATGTATATGTATTAGTGTGTGTGTGTGTGTGTGTGTGTGTGTGTGTGTGTGTGTGTGTGTGTGTGCACCTGCATCTGTGTAATTCCTTAATGGAGGGGAGGAGGGGAGAGGGAGGGAGGACGGGGGAGGTGGGGGTGTTGGGCGGTGTGTATACGGGTCATGTTTGGATTCCCCCTGGGCGTGCGATTGGAGAGAGAGAGGTCCCAGCAGAGCGAACGAGAACAGAGCTGGCTTCACTTTGATAACAATAATAAGGTAGCACCACATTCTCATGCTCTCTCTCTCTCTCTCTCTCTCTCTCTCTCTCTCTCTCCCTCTCTCTCTCACACACACACACCATCTATATCTTTTTTCATCCCTTTTTGGCACAATGAGGACCGGCATATTCGTTTGATCCAAGAAAGAGCTTGTTATGTCTTATGAAGAGTTTGATGCACAAAAGGGACGGACGGGGGGAGCGTGTGTGTGTGTGTGTGTGCCTGTGCATGTGTGTGTGTGGGGAATTAGCAAACTTAGCCAACCAGCACCCTCCGTCCAACTTGGACTATAACTCATTAATACTGATGTACCCAGGGATCTGCTGGTGTGTGTCTAGATTCACTTTGCCTGTGTGTGTGTGTGTGTGTGTGTGTGTGTGTGTGTGTGTGTGTGTGTGTGTGTGTGTGTGTGTGTGTGTGTGTGTGTGTGTCCCATCAATAAGTACACATGTTATAGTGTGTGTTATTGTGTGTATGTTGTGTGCAATAAATACACTGCTATATCTATAGTAGTTGTATAGGTAGAGACAGTCAGACAGATAGAGACTCATGTCGTGCTCTTGAGCAACACACTTACCTCCTATGAGCCGCAGGAATCACTGAACTCATGCAGTACAAGGAGAGGACGTGATTGGTCTGGGCTGGCTGGTCCTGCATCCAATCAGAAAAAAAAACAGAACCGTTCAGAACAGTAGTCATATCGTAGCAAATCCATCCTGACCAAAGTACTATTCATCCCAAAAAGTACTATCCATCCCAACCTAGTTACTATTCATATTGTGACAAACGGTCACGTATAGACCTATAATGCAATGCATATTTGTAGTATTGTCGGTCATATTATGGACAAAGACACAAGTGAACAATGTTTCATTTAAATGTATTGTATTGTCGTGTTGGAAATGGTAATGACCAGTGGGAATGAGATGATACATGTTTAAACAGTCGGGCCAGGCTTGTTGAAGTGTTTTCAACTGTTATTTGGTTTTTGCTGCACATGGGAAATCATGTTGGTATCCACTTTTTGTAAATAAATCCTCAACTTTGAACTGGACATTGTCTTTGAAGTCTGTATCCTACCACCTTTAGTGACGTGTTTTGCTTCCTACACATACCTAATTACTAAGTAAGGGATAATCCAAGACTTGGTTCATTACACACATTGGAGTGGATTATCTCGTGTATACCGTGGCCACTTGTGAAACATTAAAATATAAGGGTGTCACATTTTTGGGTGATTCTATCTCAAAATTAAAACTTTAAGCTTGCACTATTTGTTGTGTTCCTGGAAACACAAATGGTCCAACCGGACAAATACATGGGTCTGACTAATGTCTGGAATGCAATCAGTTAACATGACATTCATACAGAATGAAATAATCACCTTGTTACTCCAGTAAATAAAGATGGTTTTAGTAACGACCTGGTAACAGAAAAGCTTTCTAAACATAGTCCCATCTGAGTCCTGTCAGTCAGACTACTTTTTAGACTACATGAGATGAATACATAAATTAACATGTGAATTTCAAACTGAATTTACTGCACATATATACGGTACACAAAAATGCTTGGTTAGCTCAATCTTGTTGTAACGAAGATGTCACATGTATTTTTAAGCTATCACCGCAGATGTTACCAACTCAGTGAACCAGCAGATGGGAGGATGCCAACATCAGAGTAGTAACATCACTTTCGAGGACAACTAATTTCAGGAAGATTTTCATTTTTTATTTTTTGTATTTTGAAGTTTATTTTATTTCTGCTATCTTGTTAACTGCTTGTATGTTATGAGTTAACAGGTTATTTTAGTTGTCTTGTTAACTGCTAGTATGTTATGAGGTAACAGGTTATTTTAGCTGTCTTGTTAACTGCTAGTATGTTATGAGGTAACAGGTTATTTTAGCTGTCTTGTTAACTGCTAGTATGTTATGAGGTAACAGGTTATTTTAGCTGTCTTGTTAACTGCTAGTATGTTATGAGGTAACAGGTTATTTTAGCTCATAGAACGCTGGCCAGCTGATATGTTACAGCCACGTTATAGCGTGCGGTTATCGAAGGTTAATCAACACCCCTCCAGCCAATCACAATCCAAGCCATGGTATAATCAGTAATAATCAACCCGAGCAAATAAATGATTAAATCCCGACCAAAGTACTACACATCCCGACTCGTCTTTACCCCTTTCATCCCCTACTCACAATTCTTGTCTTTTAACGTCAAGAAGCAACAGTCGACCGAAAGAGACTTGGTGCGGTGTATATCTGTATACCGCTTTGCTCTCACAAAACATAGAGGAAGCGAGAAGACAGACAAAGAGCGAGACAAGGAGAGACGAGGAGAAAAAAAATCTCAGTTTCCTTTAATTAATTCTAATCCTGACCTTGAAAGAGAAATGGGACAGAATTCGGGGATCCATTGTCAGGTTGGATTCCAGCTTTGTGTGTTGTGTTAAGCAGCTGTCTGCAATGCTGTAAGACCATGCAGAAGACAATGGGGGGACCAGCCTCTTAAAGCTCATTAGAGTAATAATTCACATGTCTTGGCAGAGCGCTGCCCGGCCCTATGCAAACTGGAGGGAGAGGGAGAGGGAGAGCGAGAGGGAGAGCGAGACATTTAGCTTTACAAGCATTTTCTGTATTTTAAATTGAACTATAAAAAAAATATCTTTGGTTAATTATTCATCTGCTTTGGCAATGTAAATGTTTATTTTCCATGTGAATAAGGCTATTTTGAAAGAAAGAAAGAAAGAAAGAAAGAAAGAAAGAAAGAAAGAAAGAAAGAAAGAAAGAAAGAAAGAAAGAATTTCATTGAATGAATGAAAAAAAGAAAGAACGACAGACAAACATAAAGACAGGAAGACAGACGAGAAGGTGCCACATGTGAGAGAGAGAGAGAAGTTGTTTACTGCTTCCGGTCATGCATGTGATCAACACCCTGTTAAACCTGTGCCTATGTGCATGTGCGAGTGCATGTGTGTGCAGACACACACACACACATACACAAACACAAACACACTTAGCAAGGGGTTCTGTGTGTGTGTGTGTGTGTGTGTGTGTGTGTGTGTGTGTGTGTGTGTGTGTGTGTGTGTGTGTGTGTGTGTGTGTGTGTTCATCAGTAGCATTGGGAAGATGCCATTCAGAGAGTGACAGATGTCTCTCCCTGTTTAGTTCTTATCTGCTGTTAGCTGTAGCTTTTCTACACACACACACACACACACACACACACACACACAGAACAACACAGAACCTTGCATGTTGCTATTGATGCTTTTGATCATTTCCTGTGGCCTTGTCCTTTAACTGTTTTTACCCATCAATCAACATTTAAAGTGGGCGGGGCAACATAACTACCACATGCGTTCACACACACACACACACACACACACATTTCTCACACACACATAAAAAACAAATACTTAACACACACACACTTGACAAGCAGGAATTCACCTCCTCAGGTTCCTCCTATGAGGAGAGACCAAAGGCTTTCTGTCAACCCATAACCAGCACACACACACACACATACGCACATATACACACACACAGTGTGTGTGTGTGTGTGTGTGTGTGTGTGTGTGTGTGTGTGTGTGTGTGTGTGTGTGTGTGTGTGTGTGTGTGTATCTGGCAGCACACCAGAACATGTAAGGCTCATTAGAAAGGAAAGGTCACGACACACACACACAAACACTTTCCATATAACCCTCTTTTACACACACACACACACACACACACAATTATAAGGTTATGTACAAGAACATCACTTAAAACATTAAACCATTTGGACCATAAAGTGTTCACTTTTCACTACTATGATGTTTTAACAGTGGGATTTTGAATAAGATAGATATATTGGATATCTTATATATTATCTTAATAATAGCTTCAGACAGCCAAGCTTCAGAGAGCCTAGCTTCAGATAGCCTAGCTTCAGACAGCCTAGCTTCAGACAGCCTAGCTTCAGATTTTCATATTCAGACTGACAGCCGTACATTGTGTATTTAACCAACCCAGTCGCCAAAAGCATACGTTGACAGTGTACGTTTTCGTGAACACTGGATTACGTCGCATTTCAACGTAAAATAGCGTGTTGTACCTACAGTATCCACGCGTGACACTGTGGAGGCGCCTGAAGAAAGCACAACCAACAAGGACATTTCATGGTTATAAAATACATAAATTGCTAGTTATAAAATACATACATTTGAATTAAGGTGACGGTGATGCAGGGTTGCCAGCTTCACGGTTTTCTCGCCAAATTGGGCTGTTTTGAAAACGGAGTCGCGGGTGTAAACTAGCCTAGAACTCTAGACACCCCCTAGCGGCAGCAAATTTATTTGGCAGCTAGGTAGGTCTAGCAAAGCTCCGTCCGCTTTTTGGTGCTGGAAACACAAAGTATGTCAGACCAATCACAGCGTGAGGGGCGGAGTCGAAAGCCGGGCTACCATGACGACAGAAATGCGACGGTTCCGTGTTAGGTAAACCATAGACATATATACATAGACGCCTCATAGACTGACGCTGCCCGTTAGAGCTGACGTAGCAGCGCGGCCGCCATCTTGGCAGGGGACCCAGTGCGCCCCCAGTGCATTCATTTCTATGGAGGAAGGTGTATCCCCAACTACAATAATAAGCATAACTCCCCGAATTTTTACCGGATTTATTTATGATACAGGACGATTTTTTTATTTTATTTTATTTTTTTTTTAAATAATAAGAATTATTGTTCAATCTTACTTGTTAAAGGTAATCCCACGCGATCTGGTGTCAATACTGCGCCGTAAGCTGCACAAAATACTGGCATAGCTTGCTCTCCCGTTGACTCCTATGCTAGACTAGAGTGAGGACTCCCTACCAATATGGCGGCGACGCTGGGTTACGTTCCATCACGTCATGAGGCGTCTATGTATATATGTCTATGAGGTAAACAATGGCTGCTGCTGCTGGCGAACGGCTGTCTTTCCACTCGGCTTTGGCCGCGACTCTTCAAGACTTTAAGTTAACATTTTATTTGAGAAAAGAACAAAGAACGGCACTGAAGTCTTTCCTCGAAAATAAATATTTATTCTGAGTTTTGATTAATTAAAAAAGCAACGAAGAAGGTGACGTAGTCAGAGCGACGGCTCTGACTACGTCACCTTCTTCGTTGCTCTGATTGGTTGTAGCGCTATCCTATTGCGTGCAGAGGGAACTTGAAAGACAACCGTTTATCCCGCCCACACTGCCAATGGAGCTGCGCCAGACCTTACATCTTTCTGATGTAGGTCTGGCTTGCCAGGCTAGGTGTAAACCTCAAAGACGCGGGTCACGGTTTTCTTTTGTGCTTTCAAAACCCACCACAGAAACAGTTGGGGTGTAATATGTATTGCATAATCTTTATGAAAACTCAGTCAGAACAACACAGTTTCACTCCCAGAACATCAAATAGTGACTGTCGGTAAGGGCACTTTAGCGTCAGTCACTGACGGAGATCGTCTCCGGCGATATTTGACGTTCAGTGGTGTGTGGGCATCCGTCCTATTGGTTAGTTATTACTCCTGTATCGGAGCTATAGAGTAAACAACTCTATAAACAACTCTATGTTTACTCTATAGCTCCGATACAGGAGTAATAACTAACCAATAGGACGGATGCCCACACACCACTGAACGTCAAATATCGCCGGAGACGATCTCCGTCAGTGACTGACGCTAAAGTGCCCTTACCGACAGTCACTATTTGACGCGTCCTTGACCGTCACCTTAATTCAAATGTATGTATTTTATAACCAGCAATTTATGTATTTTATAACCATGAAATGTCCTTGTTGGTTGTGCTTTCT
Source organism: Merluccius polli (assembly GCA_030340625.1). NCBI lineage: Eukaryota > Metazoa > Chordata > Actinopteri > Gadiformes > Merlucciidae > Merluccius > Merluccius polli. The sequence continues at coordinate 16,455 of JAOPHQ010004305.1, read as the reverse complement.
TCAGGCGCCTCCACAGTGCCACGCGCGGATACTGTAGGTACAACACGCTATTTTACGTTGAAATGCGACGTAATCCAGTGTTCACGAAAACGTACACTGTCAACGTATGCTTTTGGCGACTGGGTTGATTTAACAAGAGACAGACAGAAGGACTTGGTGCGTTTGACACGACAGACAGAAACACGATTGACACCATGACAAACATCTGTAGGCCGAGAGCTATCCTTGTGTGGACATTTGCTCTGTAAATATAGCGCCACCACTTTGTAGACACTGCCATTTACAGACTAATGTGATATGGTAGGTCATCTCAGCTTATGATTATATGTGGAGGAATTCCCACCAAATAACCCCTAAAGCAGCTCTCTCAGCTGAGGTCTGAAGGTCCGAGGGTTGACTCAGAAGGTTTTGATGACAGAGGAGTTGGACAGAGAAAGGACTTAAAAGTACTCCTCTCTAAAACAATGAATGTGTACAAGTCAATGCAGAACAGTATTATTTTTGCTGTAGATGTTGTAATCTCCTTTGGTTGCTTTGAGGTTCATTTCTAATATGACACTAAGAGACTCGGTTTAAGAGACTTGGTTAAGAGTAGTTTTTGAGAAAAAATAGTTTCTGAGAAAACAGAAACAGAGTTGATGTTTTTGTAGACCTGGGGGGTGTACTACGAAGCTCGATTAGTGGGTTAGCGAGGTATGTTGCGCTCAAAGCCTGGGTTAGCTGTCCTACGAAAGTCGCTCTCTTTTAGCGTCGCTGTATCACCATGGTAACTTATGCTGGCAACCAAACCTGGTCGGGAGGAGGTTTTCAGCTAAGACTTTACGATTAGATCGGCTTCTTAAAGCTGAGCGCCGCTTTCGGGACAGATCCGATCCCTTTATGAGAGATACAGGTTCTCATCAGAGGGTATTCGCTATTTGGTCGTCCTTGTTGGACCTTATGAAGGCAATGCTACAAAAAGAAGCCGTGCGCAGTGTGTCTGTGTTTCACTGCGATTTGTTGCCACGGGTACATATTTGCATACAGTTGGTGATGCCGAACATATAAGCAAAAAGGTGCCTTGCGATACGCAAGGTTGTAGCTGCCCTAAATACACTGCTAAATATGTTCGTGGTGTTTCCCAACTTTTTGCCAACACAAACTGTCAAGATGCAAGTTATCAACTTGCAGGTAAAAGAAAACGTCTGTATACGTGAATGAGCGGTAGAGTGGCGGTAGCGCGTTAGTCTTCAGATTCTGCGTGCTGGGTTCGATTCCCAAGTGAAGTGGGTATGTGTAGTAAAAAAAGTTATATTTCTTATGTCATATGGAATACTTATTCATTAATGTTATGGAATTATCCAGTTTGGTAATCTAGATGGGGGTAAAAGGCAAGATGATGGACAGGCAACATATGAACCCCGGTCGCTGGCGTTCAGCTCATACTAATCCACCACACCACCGTCGCTACCATCCAGCACATGCAATACGTTTCTTACATATAGGATGTATTTGAAAGGAATTCCCTAAATTACACAAAAAAGCAAGTTGGAGGTTGCTTTTGCATTTTGCAATCATATGCGTAAGAATTGTTCGCCATTAATCCCAATAGAGTATTGGGATTAGGCCTAATGGCGAACAATTCTTACGCATTCACAGAATCTGCTGTTTTTTGCCAGCATGGGCAACTGTATCGCCCCTTGCCGTTATTTGCTTTTTAAACTCCTCGTATGAGTTCATAATCACTACTTGCTCCTCCTGAGTGACATACACAGCCCGTGTTCGCTCCGTCGGATCCATTGCGTCAAGGTGAATGACGTATTGACGTTGGGTTACGCCCTTTTTATGTGAACGCGCATTGAACCTAAAGCGGAAAACCTGGCTTGACAAATTTACCTTTAAGTGAGCTTCGTGGAACCGTTTAACTCTGATCGCGAGTTTCGTATTTAGCAATCGAGGTTTTCCCAAGAAAGCCTGGATATGTTCAGCGAGCTTCGTAGTATACCCCCCTGGATCATTTTTCAGTTATACCAAAACAATGTAAATGTGTCCTATGTTTAATGTGCGTTTTTTTACTTAAAAATGTATCATCAGGGCTATCAACATGGGGGGGGATTGAAATAAAAGTTGAATATTGCTGGATATTATTTACTACCGATGACTACCTTATAGACTGACTGATTTCAGTGTCTCTAAACACTCCAGTGAGGAAAATATTGAGATCGCTTGCACAAACTACTGTATTGAGCAGTTAATCTCTCTCTCTCTCTCTCTCTCTCTCTCTCTCTCTCTCTCTCTCTCTCTCTCTCTCTCTCTCTCTCTCTCTCTCTCTCTCTCTCTCTCCCTCCCTCCCTCCCTCCCTCCCTCCCTCCCTCCCTCCCTCCCCCGATTGGTGGAGAGAGGAGCCCCTTCATCCCAAAAGGCTGCAAGGCGTATGAGCGGCAACCGGCAGCGCTCCGGCGGTAATCGGTGGCTCGCTCCCAGCAGCGGGAGAGAAGCGCGAGAGAGAGCAGGAGGACTGTCGGTAAAATGGTGCTCTGACGTCAGCAGGACGAGATGCTCGTCGTTTACAAAAACATTTTTTAAAAATAAAATGACAATAACAACAACAAAAATAACAACAACCTTGTATATGCGCTTTTTTTCTTTTTGTTTTTTTGTTTGGTTTAGCCTACCTATTTTTTTTGTCCGCTTCCTCCGCGCGTGTGTTATATTTTCCTCCGCGCGCTCTCCGCTGGTCTCTCTCCCGGTGGGAGAGACCGTAATAAAGGTGATGGAGGGTCGCTGGTGTTGTAGGCGCTCACGTTGATTTGTGTCGCTCCTTGTGTCGCCCTCCTCCCCCTCCTCCCTCCCTCTTATCTCTCTCCTTTTCTCTCTTTTTTTATTCACGTGTGTGTGTGTGTGTGTGTGTGTGTGTGTGTGTGTGTATGTGTGTGTGTGTGTGTGTGGGGGGGGGGGGGGGGGGGGGTGCGTGTGCGTGTGCTTCCGAAACACACGCGCACACGCGCGTACACGCGGGAGCAAAGTACAGAGGACAGAAATCAGCCAATGTAGGTGGACCAACTAACCTGCAGGAGTTTGTAGCTCTATTTATTTATTTATATATCAACAGCCCAGAATAAAGTCATTTATTCCGTGTAGGCTACACGTCCATCCGTTAACGCGCGTTTGTTGAGGTGCGCGTTACCTTGTAAATGTGGGGGAGGGGGGAGTTGATCCCTATCCAATTCCCTTTCACAGCTGGACGGTTCATGGTCTCACAGGCGTCGTCTTATTAGGACGTTAGGTACCCCCCCCCCTTCTCCTGTGTGTGTGTGTGTGTGTGTGTTAATGTGTGTGTGTGTGTGTGTGTGTGTGTGTGTGTGTGTGTGTGTGTAGGGGGTGGGGGGTCAGTTTAAATAGAGTGACCAATAGGTCAGGTTTGACACACTTTATTATTCATTTCAATTCCCGTCCTCAGCTGCGCTTAACTCATCAGCTATAATGTGCGTGCACGCACACGCGCACACGCACACACACACACACACACACACACACGGTCCCCTAGGTGCAGCTTTTACTGTGCATATATATGCGTCTGGGCACTGCACAAATGTCAAGAGCAATAACAGCGATGTCACTCTGAGTCCCCCTCCTCGCCGCGCCGTTTAGCAGCACGCTAGCTCTGGGAACCAACCTTTATCTCTCCACCTCTCTCTTTCTCTCTCTCCCCATCTCTTTCTCTCATCCATCTCACTCACCCCACCTCTCTCCTCTCCTCGCCCTCCCTCTCTCTCACTTCATCTCTGTATCTCCTTCTCTCATCTCTAACTCTATCCCCTCCTTTTTCCTTTTTATCTCCTTTCCTTCTTTCAGCTCTGTCTCCTCACGCCATCTCAGAAATCAGAAATCAGAAAGAGATTTATAGCCACATAAGTTTACACTTACAATTAATTTGCTTTGGTGTGGGTGGTGCATACAATAAACAGGGATAAACGGGGACTATCAGGGACATAAATTTAAGTATAAGAATGAAAGATTACAATCTCTATTTTATTCCCTATGCCCCCCCCCCACCACCCCCTCCATATCCTTGGTGACCTGTGATTGGCTGACTCCAGGTTGAAAGGGTTAGTGAGTGTACGCACACACACACGCACACACACACACACACACTCCCGTACTGTCAGTAAAACATTTTTACTCTGATTTTTTTCTTTAACACTATATGTAAAAATGCAACAAAAACAACATACAGGTGAGATGGCCTAACTCATGTGTTTGTAGGCCTATGTCCAAACAAATTAGGAAAAAATATTTTCCCTTTCTAAATAATAGACTATTGTTCTCATTTGATTATTCATTTAACAATCAACTTAAACTGTGATATGAGCAGAAAGAACCTTTCACTGTATCACAGTTGTAACAATGTCGTCATAATATGTCCAGTATTTCATTCAACGGTGAAAACAACACGATACATCCCCCATACACTCCTGTCACATCTGTTCATGTGTGTGTGTGTGTGTGTGTGTGTGTTGGCACGGTGCTCTGTTTGGAGCACGCTCTGTCAAGACGTTGGTGTCCGTGACGCAGGGGTCTGTAATTCTTCATGTCCCCTGTAAGAATGGTCTGATGATGCCCGTTTCACGCATTGTGGTCTCATACAGACGCAGCGGCTGCGACCCCAAGGCCCGCGTCACGGCTCGACACTTAGCTTTCAACTCTGGCCACTTCATTAAGAGGAGATATTTTTGTATCAAGTGTTGAGATGTCCGTAGATAAGGCGATGTTTGATGTAATCCATCGCGAAACGTTTCAAATTAGCCAACTCAATGATTAATCCTTTCTTTTTGGTTTTGTGGAATCATTTCCAATTTAATATTACGGATAGGTCTCCTTAAAATAGACTGATGTTCTTTCATATTATCAGGAAAAGCCGAACAGATAGGCATACTCCCCCCCCCCCCCCCACATACACACACACCAGAAAATGGCAACTCACAATAGATCCAATATCATTGGTTGACAAATGCATATCCCCCACAAAAGGTAGTTACACAGATAAAAACATCTCAGTTTTAAAGTGAGTTTGGACTTGCAGATCGGCTCGTCAGTACTAACAAGTGTACTTCCCTTCTCTGAATATTTCAACAACAACATCGTGTGGCTTCTCCTAGTGCCCTAATTAAACACCTAACACTTACGTGTAAGCACGCTAGCAGGCACCCTGGTAAAACATGATGGCACAGACGCCTTTCCTCTTGCTCTGCTTGCTGATTACGGCTGTTCTGTTCCAGGGCCTTGAACCCCTGAGAGCCCCGGGGGTCCCGCTACTACAGGCCCGCCACCAAATGACCCCCGCTGGGGCTACAAGAGACGGGGTTCCCCTCGAACAGACCCGCCCCCCCCACCCACCACCACCACCAACAGCGCCGCTGTTCAGAAGACCTGCCAGCAGTCGGGCCAATTGATGTCTCTGTCTATCTCACGCTGTTTAGATTGGACTACAACCTGATTAGCAGTCAATCTGGTGTTTCTATTAGTCTACCTATCACTGATGTAACATTACCAAGACTGTAAAAAATAAAAATAAAAAAGGAAACTAGGTTTAGGGTTGATGATGTAAATGTTGGCACTGTAAAAACACAAAGTAGGTACGTAGGTCTAGGCCTACACCTCACACACTGAGAAATTATGTAAAACAGAAAATTATAAATGATGTAAAAGAAAGTTGTTCATACATTCAATGACATGTAGGCCTATTTATAATGAATCATATTCATATCACCTAAGCAGCTGTTATAGCTTTATAGATAACCCAACTTCGGTACGCCTATACTAACCTAATCTAAATCACACCTGTAAATAGCATATTTATTCGCCGTTCCTAAATATGTGCTATTATTTATCTACAATTCAAACTGATACCGAAATAATACATACATGGAATTCATTTTAAAGGATTTTAGATTGGTGTTTGATATGAACAAATGTGTTTTTGAGATGTGGCAGCAGTCTTACCTCCTGCTGTCCATCAGCTCATTCTCCAGGCTGATCCGCCCTCTAGCGGCGCCTCTCTGTCACTGCAGCTCCTATGAGGCCGACAATACTGAGTTATTAGGAAACGGCATAACTTCTCTCAATTTACTGCATTGTATGCGCTGCTTGCAAGGCAAATATATCATTATCCGTCTGCGGACCTTATCGGATGCGTGAAGCCGTGTCTGTGGCTGTGCTGGCGGCTGAACTGGGACAGTGAAACGCAGGAAGTCGTTGGGACATAAACAAGCGGCAATAGAGGAAGCGGAGGTCACGGAGTCAAGGCGGCGCTTCCTGTTGGAAACCAGTGGGCGGTTCCTGCAGTCCGCCCAGAACTGGGGCTAAAATGATATTATTATTATTATTATTATTATTATTATTATTGTTATTATTATTATTATTGTTATTGTTATTATTATTATTATGTGAACGCTAAATCATTAGGGCCACGGGGCAATCGCACCGAGCACTGGCCCCCGCCCCGAGCACTGGTCCCTTCAGTTTAATGGCGTTAAACTTAGTTTAATCAGGAGAAGGGATTTAGTTTAATCCCTCCGTTTAATGGCGCATAATCACTCCTCGCTAGAACCATAGACATATATACATAGACGCCTCATAGACTGACGCTGCCCGTTAGAGCTGACGTAGCAGCGCGGCCGCCATCTTGTATGGGTCCCCAGTGCGCCCCCAGTGCATTCAGAGGAAGGTGTATCCCCAACTACAATAATAAGCATAACTCCCCGAATTTTTACCGGATTTTCACACGGTTTGGTTTGTTACAAATGGCAGAGATTTATTTATGATACAGGACGAATTTTTTTTTTTTTTTTTTTAAATAATAAGAATTATTGTTCAATCTTACTTGTGAAAGGTAATCCCACGCGATCTGGTGTCAATACTGTGCCGTAAGCTGCACAACATACTGCATAGCTTGCTCTCCCGTTGACTCCTATGCTAGACTAGAGTGAGGAGACCCAACCAATATGGCGGCGACGCTGGGTTACGTTCCAGCACGTCATGAGGCGTCTATGTATATATGTCTATGGCTAGAACAACAACATTACCTCCTCACCGGAACCACACACACATCACCCGCCAATCACCATGGCAACTCCATAAACAAATCCCATTTACACTAGTCCCCACTACGTTTTGAATCTCAAATGGATCATTTGTTTATACACTTTTACACCAGTCAGCAAATATGCTACAGGTCCACAGTGGTGTGTTAAAACCCGGCGTACACGCACACACACGCGTTCTTTTTTTGTTTGTTTTTTCCAATAGCCCCGCTGTATGTCGACCCGGCTGAAACACGGGAGAACACGCTGTATTTATCAAATTGATTATTAGTCATACATACCATTTGTCATTTAATCCTTCTTGTGTGGGTACTCCTTTCCCATTCCCATGGCTTGCTCCGGCGATGGATAATGCTCTCGGTATCGCTCCAATACGTCGCCGTATTTACTTTGCGATGACTCCCAATCTATGTTTTCCGCCGCATTCAACGCCTTAAGTCCAAAACACACCGCCGCCGAACGGCGCGCGTCAAAACAGCCGCCCCTATTATTTTCTATGTACAACCCCCACACCGGCGGCGGCAGGCGCCCGCCCGCCCGCTACACTTCACGCCAGTGTCCTGTGTATCTCTGTGAATAAATGCTTAAACACTTTGATAACTGTTACTGAACAATGTGTTAAATATTTTAGGGAGGATGACAACAGATATTGGAAGACGAGGACCAAATATCAAGACAGCAAGTCAGCAGAAGAAAAGTAAGAGACATTTACCCATGATTACAAAACTGGAATTAAATACTTAAATGTGTAATTAATTCATTAAAATACTGATTAATTTAATGTAAAAAACAAAAAACAAACATATAAATCATTTCACTATTTAATTAATTTACATTTACATTTCATGATTTACATTTCATGATCCTGTGTTGCAGTACTTCATGAATTGTCAAACTGTCAAACTCACCCATCAAAGTTGGTAGGCAAATCAAATAATTAAGTAGTGAAATGATTATATATGTTGTTGTTTTTAAATAAAATTAATCGGTATTTTAATGAATTAATGACACACTTAAGTAGGCTATTTAATTCCAATTTTAATTAATTAATGACACATTTAAGTAATTATTTAATGGTGTATTTATTTATTTAATTTTGGCACTTTTAGTCCTCCATAAAACTGTACTGTATCTTGATTACTTTAACTTTTTGACTTGATTCATGTTGATGTCTTTACAGATGTTTTTGTGTGTGTGTGTGTGTATTTGCAGACAACATGGAAGATCATCACTGCCCTCTCACTTAACTCTACTCTACCTGCAACCCTTTTCATCATTTTTTTTGTAACTTTGTTTCCCACATAATATTTGAGGTTGAAAGGGCATAGGTTGCTGTATGAATAAATACTTAAAAAAGGAACGTTTGTTGTAGGTGTGCTCCTTGTATATAATATCATAATGTTACTAGTATTAATTGTTTGAAATCTCTGAAGAATCTCATCATAATGTACACACTCCCGTGGCCCTTTCAAAATTTCCCCAGAGGGAATTTTCTAGTTTATTTTATCCTCTCAAAGTATTTGAAAATATTTGAATGTCATCTGTCCCTTGACCCACTCTATGAAATGCTGCTTGGATGTTTGTGGCCTCATGCGAGCAGGCAACATAAAAATAAAATAAATAAATGGATTAACAAAAGAGTTAGGGTTAGGATTTATCCTCCTTAATAATTAAAAGCCCTTTGGTAAACACATACTGGTGGAATGCTCTCGGCTCACATTTAAATACAGTCAGGATTTATCTCATACAATTATTAGAATATCCTACATTTGGTCAGATTCTCTAACTATTCAACCAAGTCGACCTATTCAAGGCTCTCTTTTATTTTGTTAAAATGTGTGTGTGTGTGTGTGTGTGTGTGTGGGTGGGTGGGTGTGAGTGTGTGTGTGTGTGTGTACAGTGTGTGTGTGTGTGTGTTGTCAGAACTAGACCAGTGAAAGAGTTGGTTGGGCTTGCAGCAGCAGACACGCCGCACCACCGCAAGTATTTAAACGCCGTCATTAGAATAATGATAAAGCCATAGCAGAATACTAACCCTGCTAAATGGCTGCACTGTTCCTTTCCAACACAAGCACTTTATTTGGGAAGCTAGCACACCAGTCCCGCCTGCATGGCTGTAGGCAGGTTCACCTCTTTATTTTCTTTTTTTTTCGTCCTAATCGTTACAAAATATTCCACCTTGAATCTTGTTTTTTTGTATGGTCCAATGTCATCCGCTGGCAATGAAGTAGCCTATTATATTATTAATATTCATTATGTTCCAATCCCCCGTTTAGATTACAATCAGTGAGGGACATCTGGGCTGAGTTATGTTCTCATATCATAATGAAAGAATAATCTGGTATTATTCTCACCACCAATTACACTAATAGAAGTATGATCGTTACCAAAGGTTTACCCTTTTTCTATATTTTAGAGCTGACCACTGTTCACACACACACACACACACACATGCACACACACTCTCTCTCTCTCTCTCTCTCTCTCTCTCTCTCAGAAAGTGCAGCATCAAATTATCTAAAGAGTTAGAGTTATCTCGATGACCCCCCCACCTCGTCCAACGACTGGGTAGTTGAATGGGGGAACTTTTTAGGGTTAGGGTTAGGGTTAGGTTTAGGTTTAGGGTTAGGGTTAGGGTTAGAGTTAGGGTTAGGGTTAGGTAGTTAGAGTTACCTCGATGACCCCCCCACCTCGTCCAACGACTGGGTAGTTGAATGGGGGATCTTTTTAGGGTTAGGGTTAGGGTTAGGTAGTTAGAGTTATCTTGATAACCCCCCCCCCCCCACCTCGTCCAACGACTGGGTAGTTGAATGGGGGATCTTTTTAGAGTTAGGGTTAGGGTTAGGGTTAGGTAGTTAGTTATCTTGATAACCCCCCCCCCACCTCGTCCAACGACTGGGTAGTTGAATGGGGGATCTTTTTAGAGTTAGGGTTAGGGTTTAGGGTTAGGGTTAGGGTTAGTGTTAGGGTTAGGTAGTTAGAGGTATCTCGATGACACCCCCCCACCTCGTCCAATGACTGGGTAGTTGAATGGGGGATGTTTTTAGAGTTAGGGTTAGGGTTAGAGTGGGGTTAGGGTTAGGGTTAGGTTTTTGTATTGATTTTACTCTTGTGTTAGTCCAAGACTGTGGGGCGCTGGCACACCTTCCCCGCCTCTCAGCCCTCCTCAATGAGGCGCGCTGTCCCGTTCCCTCGCCCCTCCGACAGGCTCGATGTTCCTTTTGGGTCTTTTTGTTTTGTTTTGTTTTTTTAATTGTTTGGGGTCTTTTATGTTTTTTTGTTTTTTTATGGAGAGGAATACAACGTTTTGTATATTATGTCTCTTTTTTTATTGCCCTCTTTTGTTTGTGTTGCCCTTTTCTCCCGCTTACCTCTTTCTTACCACTTATTTTTTAGTTGTTTTTGTTTATTTTATTATAACAGAATAAAAAAGGAAAAATGCATACATGCAATCAAGTAGAATAAAAATGCAATAATCCAATGATAAAACCATAGAGAAGACGGGGATAAAAGACAGCTGATGGTCCGAGGAAGGGCGCAGCACAGTAAAACAGTTTGAATAAAACCTTGTTTTTTTTAAATGAGAAAATGTTTCTGGTTTGTTTAAAAGGACGCGGAGGGAGGAGGTCCCCGCCGGGGCCGGCGGAGGCCTAAAAGGTCGGGGTCCCGGGCGGCCTCCCGTAGGGAGGGCCCGGCGCGGCAATCGAATCCCAAGAACATCATCATAAAACCAAAGGAATAAAACACACACACACACACACACACATCTAAAATCGAGTGGCAGCAATGCCTGAATGATAAGTAAAATGGACCGGGCAGGGTGGGAAGCGCAGAGCAAAAACATAATGAGAAAAATACATAATAGAAAGATAAAACAAAGATAATAAGAATAAGTGCTGGAAGTCTGGGTAAAATAAATAAATAAATAAAACACTAAAAAAGTGTTGTGGGATACAAACTGCTAAAACACACATGTGAAGGAAACAAATTAAGAACTGTATATATATATATATATATATATATATATATATATATATATATATATATATATATATATATATTATGTAATAAACATCTTAGAAGATAAAAGATAAAAACAAATAAATACGAATAAATAGGGAATAAATAAATGGGAATAATAATGAAGTTAAATAAAATTAAATAAATTAGATAAAAGAGCTCCTCCCTGCATACCCTGAACTTTTGGATAAAAGATGGGGGGATACTGGGTCGGCGGAAGTGCTCGCTTAAAATAAAGTACATTGCTGCCCTAAAAATGTATAATAAAACATAAGTAAAGCAAATAAAATAGGGACACAACTGTGTCCATAAAATGAATTAAATAAATAAGTGCTTTTCGTTCATTTTTTTATTTTAAAAACAAAGTCTTTAAGGAGTAAAACAAGCCAACCAACATGAGATGCGGAGAGGTGTGGCATAAAAGCATGCATAAAATCAAAAACATGGGACCCAATGCCGCGCAGCGGTCCGCCCTAGGAGCAGGGGCGGAGCGAGGGGGTGGCTTACGGGGCTGAAGCCCCGAATCTCACTTCAAAAGCCCCGGATCTTCTTTAAGCTTTTGAAGTTATAAGTACAATGGGCATACCACTTTTAAAATACATATAAAAAAGCAAACAAACAAACAAACAATCCATCTGCAATCCTACTTTGAATCTACTGAAAGTTAGTCTCAAATGTATAAGTCTCAATTTTGCCATTGTAGTTTACATAAACATCTCTAGTAGATTTTCTGGTTATTGTTTCTTTCCATTAAATAGTATTGTCTCGAGCAGGCCCTGCAACTGAAAATGTAGGCTATGAATTAGAAGGGATTAGGATTTGCCAATGTCCAGCAGGTCACCCTAAAATGGACTAGAATGCAGGAAATCGCATCTTAGAAATTAAAAATTTTCTGGGGGAAAAACCCCAGACCCCCCTTTGGGCTAAGCCCCGGATGTACACAAAGTCTGGCTCCACCCCTGCCTAGGAGGCAGGCCAGGTGGTCCCGGCTCCACCCAGACGGTCCCGGCGCGGACTCTACTCCCTGATATTCAAACCCAAGGGGGTGACTGTCCTTAATTTCTGTATCCATCTGTGCTCCGCCGCTTTCCTCTGTCTATCCGACCAGCATGTCTTCATCTCCAGTCCCGTGATGTGGAGTGATGTGACCGGGTGCTGTTGGAAGTGTGTGACCAGTTGTGTGTTGAGGGTGCCTATATGTATATTGTAAAGGTGTTGTTTGAGCCGGGTGAGTATTGAGTGTTTGGTTTCTCCTATGTATATGATGTGACAGTCTGTGCAAGTGATGGCCAGTCTTGTATAAAGTACTTGAAAGCGATACTTGAGTCAAAGTACAAGTATCTTACCAGAAAATGACTTTGGTAGAAGTAAAAGTCACCTTTTAGAATATTACTTGAGTAAAAGTCTGAAAGTACCTGACATTTGCTGTACTTAAGTACCAAATTTTCTGATATAAAATGTACTTAAGTATTAGAAGTAAAAGTAAAAGTATTTAAACAAAGTGAGCAGTTAGAATTTTGATTATGAAATTTATTTTGGCTCCTGTAATATCCAGGTACAGTACAGGGGAGAGGCTTCAACTTGTTCAACATTAAAATTAAATAAATAACAATAAATATAAGTCGTACACATAAGACAACACTGGACTGATGTTAACCTGATGAAGACAATACTCAGATTAACACACTGCCATGTAAACAGCATTCCCATAGTGGGAGTAATCAATACTGAATGAAGACATGTGGAGTATTCCAGTCTTATTGGCATTACATGTAAACACCTTAATCACACTGTGACGTCCTATCAGAGTAGGGTGACCATTTATGAGTTGTTGAAAAGGAGGACACCTCAGCCCGGGGGGGGGGGGGGGGCGCGCGATCGTAACACTCCGGCCGACGGGGGGGAGGCGCGCGCGATCGTAACACACCACGGACCTACGCGCGCGCGCGATCGTAACACACCACGGACCTATGTCCCGCGGGCGGACCTATGACCCGCGGGGTTGTCTCAAAAAGGAGGACAAATATGCGTCCGGACAGTCCGGCCTAAAGCCGGACGAATGGCCGCCCTAGAGTATTGGCAGCATGCCGGTGTAGCCGTGGCGTTTAGACACACACACGCACAAAAACCACTTTGTCTGGGAAAAGACATGTCGCCATGGCAACAGTAAACAACAGCCACTTTCAGTTTGGGTTAAAATACCGGTTGATGTCGCCACTGTTCATCTCGTCATTTGTGACCGGAGAATTAGCAGAACCTGCCGCAGCTGCAGGTGCTTCCGTGATGCGTGTATGCTTTTTCCAACCCAGTTTAGACGAGCCCACGCCCACTTCCGCAGTACAGAAGCCTAGTCGGTTACGCGTTACCATAGAGACTGACCCCAATAGAAACTAGTACTACTACGCTTATCAGTCGTTTGCAAATCGCCACGCCACGCTTGTTCCTAAATCGTAAATTTGCCCCTTTCAAGATGACAGATCACGATCATACATACGCAGAGCTTCTTTGGTACGTTATCATGTTATGTGAATTAACCCTAACCCTAACCCCTAACCCTAACCCTAACCCTAAATTAACATTACTAAACTGACTGCTTTACACACTAAAGTAAAAAAAAAAATAAGAATATAATAATAATAAAAATAATAAAATAATAATAAAATAAGAAATGTATCGGAGTAAAAGTACACATTTTAGTGAGGAAATGTAGTGGAGTAAAAGTAAAAGTTGTCAGAAATATAAATAACGAAGTAAAGTACAGATACGTGAAAATTCTACTTAAAGGAACTATATGTAGGATTGCGACCTCTCTGGCCAAAACTGTTATTGCAACCACGTTGTAAATACTGTACAGCGTGGTACTCCCTCCCCCCCCCCCCCCCCCAGAGTAGCAGGTTGCCAGATTCCCCGTTCCCGGATTACTCAACACAACACTGCGTCTACTAGAAGGAGCAACCATGACAAGTGTTTTACATACTGTTCTTTGCTTTTATTTAGGTAAAGAACATAGAATTGCCTCTGTGTATGAAGTGTGCTATACAAATACACTTGCCTTGCATAGATCCCTGATAATATTGACCAACTGCATCACCGTCACCGGGGCTTCATAGTAATGTGTCCGAATAGAGCAGCCCTCTCGGACACAGACACACACATGCTGTTACCGCTGTTTTATTAGCATCCACACTTCCACACCGTCACCGGGGCTTCATAGTAATGTGTCCGAGGAGAGCAGCCCTCTCGGACACACACGCCAGCTCTGACCGCTGTTTTATTATCATCCGCACTCCCACACCGTCACCGGGGCTTCATAGTAATGTGTCCGAATAGAGCAGCCCCCAACGGACACACACGCCAGCTCTGACCGCTGTTTTATTATCATCCACACTGCAGTCGGTGTGCAGTAAATGGCACCTCAATGGTGTGAAATCCTTACATACAGTCATTGAGCAAACGATACTGACTTCGTGAAAACGCCCATGAGGCAACGACGCAATGATTCACTTCAAACATGTTTTTCTAGCAAAAACTGAATAATGGCGATAAGCCAAATATAATTCTAAAGATATACTGCAATAGTTCACTCCAGTGGAAACATGGACCATTTTCATTACCCAACTAAAATATATTTGGTAGGCTAATAGTGCAATGTAAACACGAATGCATTTAGTAACGTCAGACATTTCTGACCCGAAACATTTGTAGCTGCAGCCTTCCTTATACAGTAAATGGCTGCAGCTCAGCCTATCTGGCAACCCGGATGGCGACACAGTACTGACTTCGCGATTGGAAGCTAGGCAGAAGGTGGCGCAACAGACCAAAACACAAAATGAAAACAAAACAGTTTTCCTGGCACAGAAATATTGCGTTTGAAATTAAATATTCTGGCTGGACTACTATTATGTCTGACATAAATACTTGAAATTAACATGATTCCTCAATGTCTATTGACATATTAGGGTCATTTTATGATTACTTTGAGTACATTTCTATAGCTCCTTTAAGTACAGTAACGAAGTATTTGTACTTCGTTACATTACAACACTGGTGATGGCATAAATTATATTGGTGTCGTGTATGGTGATGTTTTGCAGGATGGGGCTGGAGGTGGAGGCGTGCTGGTTGCGGATGACTGCGAGCTGTTGAAAATGGCCTTGATGTGGAGAAGGGGCGCTCCTTGTTTTGGTGGAGAAGCGGGCCCGCACCAGGATATCCTTTAAATTGGGGTTCTTTCTGAAGGCGGAGATAATTTTGTGATTATGGAGGGAGGGGATGTTATGTTGTGCCTGTGTGAATGTGTGTTTGAGTTTTGAATGTATGTATACAGTGTTTTGTGTAAATGTGCTGATGAGTGGGATGATTTGTGGCTGGGGGTCCTGGACCTCTCCATCCCTGATGTCAGGGTCTCCCTCAGGAAATCTATTGGGGAATGACACCTGACTCGGGGAACCGGGCACTCCTAGATGATGCCTCACCTCAACCGGCTCATCAATGGGGGATCCATGTCCCCCAGTGGGTGGGGGGGACCGGTTGAGTGAGTAAGTAAGTAAGTAAGTAAGTAAGTAAATCTTTATTTATATAGCACCTTTCATACAGGGATTGCAGTTCAAAGTGCTTTACATGGCATCAGAAAGAAAAGGAGGTTTGTGCATTTTAAGTACATCTGAACCTATCGAACTGATAGGTCTAGTACCTGGCTTACAGTAAAAACAGTTTATGAGTTAAAATTTCAAGTAATATAACACAGTAAAAAAAACAATAAGCAAGTGCAATATATGGATTATGGACATTTTAAAATAGATAATAAATAACATAAAACAGCAGTGGTAAAATTCATGCAAGTAAAAACAAAACAAAAGAGGGGAAAAAACCCAAAGAAGAATGGTGCAAGATACTGTACCATGTAAGAGGGTGTTACCATGTCAGAGGGTTTTATTGCCTGATCTCAATTAAAAGCTTTAATAAAAAGATAGGTTTTAAGTTGCCTTTTGAAAATATTTACTGAGTTGGCTTCTCTGATGTTTTGGGGCAGTGTGTTCCATAGTTTTGGGGCATAGTTCACAAAGGCTGCATCACCTATTTTGTTTTGATTGTTTCTGGGAGCCTCCAGTAACCCAGCAGTGGATGAGCGTAATGTTCTTGATGGGGTGTAATTTATTAAAGAATTTGTAATATAGCTAGGTCCCTCTCCATTTAGTGCTTTATGTAAGAAGGAGGACCTTAAAGTCAATTCTGTAAATTACAGGGAGCCAGTGCAGAGTAGCTAGGACTGGACTAATGTGTTCTCTTCTTTTGGTGTTTGTTAACAACCGGGCTGCAGAGTTTTGGATAAGTTGCAGTCTTTCTGTGGTTT
>JAOPHQ010004304.1:132500-136005 GCA_030340625.1 Merluccius polli | reverse complement strand
GCACCCCCCCCCCCCCCCCGTCACCAATCGCGCAGCACCCCCCCCCCCCCGTCAATAATCGCGCAGCACCCCCCCCCCCCCCGTCAATAATCGCGCAGCATCCCCCCCCCCCCCCCCCCCCCCCCCGGTCAACAAAATGGTTGTCTGTGGTTGTCCCCCCATGTCCCCCTGAAACATATCCCTTGTCCCCCCTTGGGCTTCTTAGCAGGTGGTCACCCTATCTGTGATCTGCTTCTGTGTTACAAACCCACAATCTGGAATCTGCCTCGACACTACATACCTTTGATCGAGGCTCTAAACGTGTCTGTTTACCACAGCTTTCTATTCAAAATGTCTACACTGGCGTATTTATTTCTTCACCTTCTCATACTTTTACTTCACAATTCTCTTTTAAATGAATAACTTTTATTGTATTTTCATGATTGTCCTTAAAACGTGATTCCTGCCTAATGTAAAGCACTCTGATGGTCTTTGTGTTTGAAGGGTGCTATATTCAATGAATTCATATTTTATATTAATGCACTTTATATAAATGACGCCTTGCCTAAATCTGAATGTTGGTTCTCCAGGATCCTGGCCACGGTGGGGGCCGACTTCGATCTGCGCACCCTGAGGGCCGTGAGGGTCCTACGGCCCCTGAAGCTAGTCTCTGGCATCCCCAGTGAGTTCAACTGTTTTCTAATCAACATCCATATTGATTTGTTGTCCATAGACCGCGTTGCACTTCTACCAATAACAGTGGTTGAGTTTCAGCAGTAGGAATAGTGCTGCTGAGTATAGGGCTTGTACATCGCAACTTCAAATCGCATTACTGCCTCCATTTTGGAAGCATAGGTTTTTTGGTCATTGTTTGGTAATACATTGTGAAACGATTTGTCATTATCATTATGACAATTAGACATTGTTGTGTTTGAAACTGTCACAGCGTTTCTCATGCGAGATGCGGCAAAACAACGTTACATTAGCCTAGGACGGTTACGGTATATTTATGTTGATTTAGGATTTAACAGTACTACAACTCTCTTGAGTCCTCTCAATATGGTGGCGTATCACCAACAAAATATCATCAATTGATGTATTCTGATGTACGAGCCCTATAGGGTTAATACTGCGGTGTAGTACTGCTGAGTATAGAGCATTCCTCCAATTGTGGACTTGATTTTAATGTTAAAAGCTTTGTCGAGATTACTGGATTATCTTTTAGAAATGTATTAAGTCCTTTTCAACAGCCCTTGTCGTTCTGCGTTTTCTACCCTGAACACACTGAGAATTTGCATGGATAACTGTCAATGATGTCCTAGCTTCTCAATTATCATGTATTCTTCATTTGCATCTGAAGTTTTAATTTTGTTTTGTATTTGGTTAGTCTTTAACATAGTTAAAGACTAACCAGTTAGTTAGTAGTTAAAGACTAACCACGAACCAACTAGGTTAAAAACAAACTATGTTAGTCTTTAACATAGTTAAAGACTAACATAGTTTGTTTTTAACCTAGTTGGTTCGTCTTTAACTGGTTGCATGCCATGTAGTCTGTCATCACCTTCTGCTACTGGGTTGTGTCTTTCCTATCGCTCTCCCCCTTAAATCTTTGGGTGGTACTGAAGTCCACAATGTAGTCTGTTACCATCATGCCACTGTATTGAGTGTCTCTCGTGTCCCTCTCCCTCAGGTCTTCAGGTGGTGCTGAAGTCCATCATGAAGGCCATGGTCCCTCTGCTCCAGATCGGCATGCTCCTCTTCTTCGCCATCCTCATGTTCGCCATCATTGGCCTCGACTTCTACATGGGGAAGTTCCACCAAACCTGCTTCCGCAAAGACACGGGTAGGTGGACACAACATGCATGGAAACTGAAAGTGAAATGGAAACTGAAACGGAAAGTTAAAGTGAAACTAAAACGACTGTGTGAAACCATATTCTCACTTGTGTGATATGCTGATGTAGCCTGGCAAGCCAGACCCACATCAGAAAGATGTAGGGTCTGGCACTGCTCCATTGGCAGTGTGGGCGGGATAAACGGTTGTCTTTCAAGTTCCCTCTGCACGCAATAGGATAGCGCTACAACCAATCAGAGCAACGAAGAAGGTGACGTAGTCAGAGCGACGGCTCTGACTACGTAATTAATCAAAACTTCGAATACATATTTCTTTTTGAGGAAAGACTTCAGTGCCGTTCTTTGTTCTTTTCTCAAAGAAAATGTTAACTTCAAGTCTTGAAGAGTCGCGGCCAAAGTCAAGTCGAAAGACAGCCGTTCGCCAGCAGCAGCAGCCATTGTTTACCTCTAACACGGAACCATCGCAACTCTGTCGTCATGGTAGCCCGGCTTCCGACTCCGCCCCTCGCGCTGTGATTGGCCTGACAGATTTTCTGTTTCCAGCACAGAAAGCCGACGGAGAAGTGCTAGACCCCCCTGGCTGCAAATTAAATTTGCTGCCGCTAGGGGCGTCTAGATTTCTAGGCTAATGCTGATGCACTTTCAAGTAAAAGAGGATATCAGGTTGGGACTAAATGTAGTAGGGATCAGGGAATGGGTGTTTGTTGATCCATTTGAATCAATAAACACCCATTCCCACAAAGCAATCTATATTGTGTCTAGTGTTATGTTGTGTTATGAAGTGTTGTGTTATGCTGTGTTATGTAGGGTTCTATCGTGTTATGTCGTCCTATGCCATGTAATGTAGTGTTATGAAGAGTAGTGTTATGTAGTGTTATGTAATGTAGTGTGAAGCCCAAATAAGACTTCTCCGTCGAGGATTTATGTGAAGATCCGCGTCGCTACTCGGAGAGCGTACACGGCCCTTTTGCCGGTCGATGACCTGCGCGTATGCGAAGACGCGCAGCTTAGCAACGCGCCACGCTTTTCTGCGGGGGTTCGAGGTAAGTAACTGCCAATTGGTCATGCAGGGAACATGTGCAGTGTTTCGTTTTGTGACCCGGCGAAATCAAGACACTGTATTTTTCAGTTGGTTGCGATACACCAACCGAAGGTTGGTTTTATTTCTAACATTATTCTATTAACACACATTTACATCGATAGTCTGGCGTTATAATTGATTTGCCTTGAGTGTACTGTGTGTTTTTATTGGCAGGCTAGTCGTTACCGTTGACTTGCGCTAGCTTAGCACCAGCGAACTGTGCAACTAGAAGGACTGTATGAAATTTGTTGAAAACGTCTCCAGTGATAAATAACACACTGGCTGACTTGGAAATGAGGCCCTATGTCCAAAATTCCGAACTACCCCTTTAAGAGTAAGCCCCCCCTGGTCAGACAGGGGGTACTGCAGGGGGTACTGCAGTTCCTGAGTCCTGCTGTCCCTGTGGTGTAATAAGGAGTTTTAAAACATGACGTCCGTTTAGCGCTACTCACGTCACCGTCCCGCTCTCAGGAGGTTCCTGTTCCCACCTGGAGTTTCCACACAAGCTAAATATAAAGAAGCACCTGACCTCACCTTCCTGTTGCATTGGTTGGTTTTAAATTCCAGGAAAATTCATCATACAACAGAGATA
>JAOPHQ010004304.1:110000-127500 GCA_030340625.1 Merluccius polli | reverse complement strand
GCTCTTGCACGCACGCACACACGCACGCACACACACACACACCTCTCTCTATGTCACACATATCACTCTGTCTCCCCTTCACCTCACTCTGTCTCCCCTTCACCTCACTCACTCTCTCTCTTGCTCTCCCTCTCAATTCACTTTCTTTTTACTGCCACTCCCTGTCGCCCTGAGCGCATGCCTTTTTTTTAATTTGATCCTACACGTCTGCACATTTTGTCACCTATCACCCGCCTAGCCGTCCCTGGAAGGAGGGATCTCTTTTCTGTTTACCATCCAAAGGTTTCTTTCCTCTGGGTTTCTACTTGTCTTTTAGAGGACTCAGGGTTAGAGGCTGTCGTATTGTGTGGGGCTGCGCAAAGGCCAGTTTGTAAAAACTTGCTGGGCAGACAGCAAGTTTTCTACAGTTGGATTCTGTGATATTGATAGCAGTTGTTGTTCCATAACTGCTCTAGGTAATTTGTTATGCGCAAAATGCTGTTAATGATATCTCTTTCCCCGAAGCCTCAGCTATTGCTGAAATTATTTAAATGGCTTTATTGTGATATAATAAGATTTGATAATGTGGTGCTTTGGGAAATTTGGGTGTCACAGCACAAAATGCAGGACAGTGAATGAAAGAGATAATTAAACCAGAGTAAAAAACAGTAAACCCTGCCTTCCATGGCTCTCTCTGAAATATACATAATTTAATACATATACATATAAACATATACATATTTTGGGTATTGAGATACCTGGTCTTGTAGAGAATCCTTAAGCGACACACATCTTGGGACCGCTAAGTTGTTATAAAGTCATTAAAAAATGCTCTAAGGCCAATTAGTGTTGAGATCTGGGACAGAGCTGTCCACACTAAAGACCAAAGGAAAACAACTGAAGAGTTAGGAGCCCTCTTGGCTGCGTATCGTTACGACCGAGCCAAAACACAGTCTGTCTTTAATGCTTTATCACAGCAAAGCTTACTACACACACACACATGCACACGCACACGCAAACACGCACACACACACACACACGTACACACACACACATACACACACACACACACACACACACACACACACACACACAAACTGTGTAAGCCGTTTTTTCAGGGCCAGGCTGGCAGGGGATGAGAGGGGAGGGGGGTGGCGGGGGGATGTGGAGGAGGAGGAGGGGAGTAGGGGTTTCCTGTGGTGACATATTGATCACATTCAGCCCCCTTAGTATCACAGGAGAGTCACAATAGACTCACAGTAAAATCCCAGTAGAATCACGGTAGGCGGGCAACCGTCAGACAGGACGCGCCGACATCTCAGGTCGCACGACCGCGTCGACGACGCATAGTTTTGCAAGTCCTTTCATCTTTACTCTGTCTGCAAGTCTGTTTGTGTGCCAGCCTGTCTGTGTGCCACCCTGTCTGTGTGCCAGTCTGTCTGTGTGCCACCCTGTTTGTGTGCCAGCCTGTCTGTGTGCCACCCTGTCTGTGTGCCAGCCTGTCTGTGTGCCAGTCTGTCTGTGTGCCAGCCAGTAAATCTGTCTCTCTGCCTTTTAAGTTATTTTGTAAGGCGGTTATCGAGTTCAGTCGTGACTCGTGAAGCTCTTCAATATTGTGAACCCCCCCCCCCCCCACCTCCTCCTCCTCCTCCTCCTCCTCCTCCTCCTCCTCCTCCTCCTCCTCCTCCTCCTCCTCCTCCTCCTCCTCCTCCTCCTCCTCCTCCTCCACCACCACCTCCACTAATAAAAGTATGTCTTCATCCTGTATCTATAAAAGTCTGTAATAACCATGTCTGCTAGCCAGGCGAGCCAGAGAGCACCAGAGCCGTTGACCCGCAGGCAGACAGCTGATTAACACCCCAGCGGGTCACCACCAGTTTGTGTAGCGTCTCCTGCCCCACGACGCTCCTCTGAGCAGAGGGCCGATAGTTAAAGGTCATGCAGACAACTTGTTTTGCTTTAACGTATCGATATGAAGTAAATGTTGATTGCACAGAGTAATGGCTACAGAATAATGACACCATCAGCGTTTTCAGCATGCAGCTCTGTCTCCCACCGGTACGATCTCCCGGGAAAAATTAAGGCTTCATTTACGGCACAAAGAAAACGCGCCAACCATTGCGCGTGCAACCAAACCAGGAGGAATAGCGCTTTTGTTTACCAGGTAGCTATCAGTAGCTATCCCCATTAGCTATCACCAGTCGTGGAAATGGCAGACGGTGGAACAACCGAAGTAAAGCCAATCTGATGACACTAATTATATCTGCGTACGCTACGTTTTTGCATTGAGTACACTACCTGAATAAACCTCATGACACGCCAGGCGATCCAGTCAGGCTACCAACCCAGTTTCCTTTTGTCAACACATACTAAAGAATTTGTATCTGCTTTCCCGTCTCCATTATAGACTAAATGAATGAATAAACTCACAGTTTTCCTCCTAATGTTTTCTTCTACTCCCCCCTCCACCCCGACGCCGTCCCCTGCTGCCGATACTTGTTTGTGTGAAGCAATACTCTGGCTATGGTGTTACTATGCAATGCATATGATTACAATAGCTTTTGCCTGTTCCCAAATTCAATATGAAATGATGACAATATTACTTTACCTCTACAGTGAACATGCTTCTTTCTTATTTCCAAAGTGTTGATCGTTTCTTTCGCCGAGATTTCCAAACAAATGCATGTCTTGTGTTGTTTGTGGTCGCTAGGCTCTGAGGAAACGGAAAGCAATCCGGTTTGTCTTTGTGACAGCGGCGCAAAAATAATACCACTTTGAAACGCTAGGGTGGGAAAAGAGAATCTTTAAACGCTTTTAAACATTTCCAGGTAAATCATGTAAATCATTAAAACATATTGCGATATGTTTAAGTTTCACATGCACCTGTGTGATAGTGATTACTCTAACCTCCAGTGAATCACTGGCTAATGCTCGTTCCGTGTGTTTGATTGCACTATTGATTATTGCTAATCTTGTTAAAGATAGCAGATGTACATGATAGTGCCTGGCCTTTTATTGGCATCTTTAGATGAGAGACCAATTTTTTCTTTCTTTTTTTCGTTTATTCGTCTGTTTGTTTGTTTGTTCGTTCGTTGTTTGTTGGTTTTTGCTTGCTTTCTCTCTTGCTCTGTTTCTTTCGATGGAGACGATTGTGTGCTAACAGTGTTTCCTGATGCAGGGGAAGTGTGGGTTAATAGCAGGTCTGAACACTACACTACTACTACTACTACCAGGATGTGATAAGTGAGGCGCTGCCAGGGGATTACCGGCTGCGCCTCACCTATCTCTTCCTGGTAGTAGTAAGGGGTGCTTCTCTCTGGCCAAGACACAACTTGTGTGGACGTAGAGAGACCTGTGGTTTCCAACCTATATTTGCCCGTGCGGCTCTGACTGTGTTCCTCGGAGTTCATGGCAGTTTTTGTCAGTTCAGAGACATTCATACGTATTATGGAGCCACTGATCGACTCAGTCGCCATGCAGATGCCTCTTCCCAGGCAACTGTTGCTAGGCAACGGTGTCTGGCAAAGAGGCCCAATCGGACCCTGGATGGTTTTTGACTGTTTTCTAACGAGAACGGGTTTGGATGTCAGAACCGGTCCTGATCCTTGCTGTCGATTGGCTTATGTGCAGATTCAGCGTACTTTATTGATCCTGAGGGAAATTATTTTGGTCATTGCTCTGGGAAAAAAATAAAGAGAATAGAAATTAAATAAGTAAAAAATAGACCAGTATATCGTAATATAAACCTCTTAATAAGAATATACAAGAAACACACATTGTAAAATCCAATGACCATACAATAAAAAAGTTGTGGTTTTCTCCATCGCCCACTTCTCTTGCCAAAAGCCTTTTATATCGCTCCGGTTTCCCCCGCTCCAAACCAATGCAACAAACAAAGCGGCAATACTGCGATGCTCTTGGTGTGTAACCCTCTCCTGAAGAAGCCAGACAGCCTCTCTGGCAGCTGACCACAGCTGGCTGATGTTTGCGTTTCCCATTAAGTGGAGCTGGGCGTGTCGTCTCTGGCCTAATGTTCTCTGAGCTCTCTGGAGTGCTGGCCAGGCAGACGTTTAGGCTGGATTTAATTACAGCTCTCTCTGGTATCTTGTGCGCAGTGCACTAAAACCCTTCCATGTTTGAATCTTGTGAAATGAAAGCAAAGAGAGAAAGGAGAAACATTTCGACGGTGCCGTCGCAAAACCGTGTCCGTCGGTCCGAGGAGCAGCACGGAGAGCTCTCTGTCCGTGTCCATTGGGAGCAAACTGGCTCTTGATAACTACAGAAAACACCTGTTCTTTATAAGGCTAATAAACTATCGATAAAAGATAAGGAGGTATAAAAAATTAATTTTAACGACGTATAAAAAAAAGAAAAAAGCAGGCGGCGAATGTCCTCATGTGCCTCATCTCTGGTAATGAACGAGTTACGCACACACACACACACACACACACACACCCACACACACATACAAACACAGGGTGGGGTAGGCTGTGGTCTAGCTGCTGGATAGAGGATCCTGAACCAAGTCCAAAAGATGGGTTTCCAGTTTCCAAACATGGTTGGATGCGCGTGCAGCCA
Source organism: Merluccius polli (assembly GCA_030340625.1). Classification (NCBI taxonomy): domain Eukaryota; kingdom Metazoa; phylum Chordata; class Actinopteri; order Gadiformes; family Merlucciidae; genus Merluccius; species Merluccius polli. The sequence continues at coordinate 122,943 of JAOPHQ010004304.1, read as the reverse complement.
GGGGGCAATAAACTGTTTTGTTCCCATAAGCTACTGGTCACATTAGCGACTACATCATTGCAATCAATGTATAAACGGCATTGTATTGCATTTTTCCTCGTAAAGCCTGATAATGCAATGATAAAACGCTGTTTGTTTGGAGTGTCATTTTAATATCACTGACACAGACTATAATTTGACTGCATATATAAATGACAGAATTGGCCCTCTTATATTTCTAAGACATTTAAGAAGGCTAGCTTTAATTAACTGTGTAATGAAAAACGTTGGTTTTCATGGTTTAGTTGTTCATTATTAAACCTGTCCATGTAACGTTTTGACAATATCTAGATGACCGTAGCCGTATTTTAAACAGTCACGTTCTACGTTGGACATTTGCAAGACATTCAAAAAGTAATTATAACTTTTAAACACAAGTATTCACATAAAACCTCATCTAGGTTATTGGTTTGGACCACAGAACAATGTCACAGTTAATGTTTTGTGCATTTCCTATGTTGGTGATATCCCATCTCCTCCATATTAGGCTTATAGTGCATTTATATATTTTCCAATAACTTTAAAAAAAATAAGAGATATGGACATCAAACTTGGTATAAAGATTGGAAAGTCTATTAATGCATAATAATCCTAATGGGAGGGGATGGGTAAATATTTGGCAGTTGACGTCTTGACATCGGAAGCCTCCTTCTACACCGATTACAGAAACAACATAGTTCTCACTAATGGGGAATGGATGAAAATTAAAGGATCTTGGATGGCTTATGTCCAAATGGCCAACTATTGTTTGGTCCAATATAGGATATTATAGCGTACATGGCTCTGATAGAAAAGTCTAGTGTATCTACTAAAGAAAATATGTGCATACAACCAATACGACCAATCGACCAATCTGCCCTTTTAAAGACTTGGATCCATAACTGTGTATTGTTTTTATTAAAGGGAGTGAACCCTATGGTATGTTAAACATTTTCTATCCCTGTTTTTTTGCGATTAGCGGCATTAACAGCATAACAAATTATTGCCATCATGACGGTTGTCCATCTGTTGCCTATGCTTTCTGCCCCCTGGTTGCGCACGAATATCTGCTGTGACGTTGCCCAGAAACCCATCTATAGAGAGCAGAGAGGGAAGACAGGGATTTAATCTCATTCTAACAGCCACACCCCTAGGGCTCCCTCTCTCTCCCTCTCTCTCTCTCTCTCTCTCTCTCTCTCTCTCTCTCTCTCTCTCTCTCTCTCTCTCTCTCTCTCTCTCTCAGATCAATCCATCCAATAGCTGTATAAGTTTCGCAATAAGAACAAAGACTGCACGCATTCACACACTCACACACACACGCACGCACAGCCTTTTTGTCATTGGTTGTTACCATTTCCAAAGGGAGCCATTGATTTTTCGATTAGAGCGAGAGCAGGGCAGAGAGAGATAGTACAGACGGCAAGATATTCATTTCAGCTTGGGTGTTATTTTATACAGTCTATGAGTGTTACTCTAAAGCTTTAGTTCATCTACACAACTCAAAACACAAAACACCCATCTGAAAACGAGCCGCACAACTGAAAAATAGCCACACAACGGAAAATAAATAAGCCACAACTCTGAAAACAAGAAGCTACACAACTAAAAGAGCTACGCAACTGAAAACTACACCTAAAACTGGCTAAACTAGAAATGCAACTCAAAATGTGTTGCATATTGAGGTGAGTTTCCAATTGAACCACCCCCTCTCCTAACGGCAAAGGGACTTAAATAATATAACATCTAATTAAAAAAACACCTGAAAACCTGTTTAAATATTTGATTGCAAGGAATATCTGAGAAGTCTGCCATTGACGGTCTTCAAACGCTCTTTCTGGATTTTCCAGTGAGAATGTATTACCTTCATTTATATTATATACTTTATATCATAAAATATCTATTTCTGTAGAACTTGATTTCACCTTCACAGACTGTTTGTTCTATGTATTCATACCATATGCCTTTTGGTATATTTCAGTGCAAGAAAGTAGTACCAGTAGGCTAGTACCGTGCTCGGTTATAGTCACAAGCACTGACAGAAAGAAAGTTAAAATGTATCACCACCCTTCCCTTTGAATCATGTTCTTGATATCTGGCTAATGAATGGTTTTGAAATGGTGTATGCTAATGTTTATGCTGTCTGTAACAGCCAGGCGAAGCCACAGGACTTAGCGATAGGATACCGCAATAAGTATGTTACTCTCAGACTAGAATAATCCAATCACAATAAATGATTCCAGGAAAAATAGCCTGTAATGTTGAGATAATGAGAACATTGTGTAATTAACAATTAGCTCATCGCACAATGTCTACTCAGAGAGTGTGGTGGGAAAATCCAGAGTCTGTACTTTTATTTCTTTATTACCATTATTTTATTGTAATGCATTGTGTTTATAATTTTGCTCATAAGCAGCAGTAGTTAACAGACATACTGACAGTTTTGGTAATATTCACATTGCAATATCTGTTGCTTGGCAATTTCATTTTGTCAAGTGGGATATGGTCCTGGTTCAGCATCGTAAATGTTTCCTGGAACAATATTCCTATTAACCAATCACTGTCCTCTAATGTCATTAGCATCCGGAACAATCACTCCATCTGTGTGTATATTATTTTCCCAGACCCATGCGCTGACTTTATCCACACCTAACCACCTAACACCCTAACCCCTTTACACTAACTATCTCACCCCCTATCCCTAACCCTGTAACCCTTACACAATCCCTAACCACCTAAATCTCACACCTTAACCCTTAGCCCTAACCTAACCCCTAACCCCAACTCTCTGACCTTCTAACCATCCCTAACCCTGCAACCCTTACCTGCTAACCCTAACCGCCTAACCCACTAACCCAATCCTAGCCATAACCGCTCTTGCCCTAACCCCCATAGCGCCAGGTCACTCCCAAGCCAGTACCTCTAAATAGACCTCTGAAGTTAATAACTAACGGTTACTCCTTCTGCTTAAAAGGACGACCTGACTTTAACAGAAAGGTTCTGGAGCACGCCTGACTTGTTTAAATTATGTTACACTTCGTCTCCTGTGTTCGTTCAAACTTTGAATTGAGTTACTGTATTGCTCCTGTGACTCAGTAGAAAATATTATAACCTAATCTGTGTGTGCGTGTGTGTGTGTGTGTGTGTGTTTAGGCCAACGATGCCTCGGGGAACACGTGGAACTGGCTGTACTTTATTCCACTCATCATCATCGGATCGTTCTTCATGTTGAACCTGGTGCTGGGCGTCCTGTCTGGGTGAGTACACACTTCTTCATGGTCAACATCTAGCTTTTATTAAATGTCTTTTAACAGAAACGTCTGCTAAATAACTAAATGAACACATGGTGCCGGTTGGCTCGTCAGACCGTCCCGATCTCGCACGAAGTTCACATTCTGTTCTCTCTGGAGAGCGGTCTGGCCAGGCTTCAAGGTATGCGCTTGTGGTGGTACCACAGTGGTTCGGACCAATCAGCGTCCTATGAGGAACTACTGGCATGTTCTGTGGGTGGGATGAGAGCGAAATTGATGCGACTGTTCGTTTGAAAAATGGCGGTTGCTGCTATAGCATCAGTTATATCTGAACTGGAGAACGCTTTTCTTGATGGAAAAGATGTTTCCGCTCTCCTACCATGTCATACGGTTCGTTGATCTGATTGGTTGAAGTTGGCTCGTGATAGATGGTGATGGACAGATGGCTCATCCAATCACCTGCAAAGTAGTTTTTGCCTGCACTTTTCCAAACCATTTCCAAGGACAACTTCCCAGAGGGTTGTGTGTCACGAACCATCTTGTGCATCTTGGTGCTAGGGGGTCTGGGCGTCAGGGAGATGTTGAGGGTCTTGGTGTTGTTTGGTCCTGCGTCTTCACCAAAGCATGGTCATAGTTCGCCGGTTCAATCCCTGGACCAGCAGGATAATTCTGGGTGGGGAAAGCGAAAAAGCAGCACTTGCCCCTCCCTAATTACCACCACTGAGGTGCCCTTGAGCAAGGGGGCCTTAATTCCATCTGCTCCAGTGGAGCTGCTCAGCGGCCAGCAGGTCAGACTGCGGTTGTACTGGCAGCTTTGCAGGTGTGAACATGACCAGGGTGTTCCTGCAAAAGAGAGGCTTCCTCTCAGTGAAACTTCCCTGAATAAATAAAGGTTAACATAAATGAGTTTCATAATTAAATGATTCAATATTTTAATAGGAATATCAGAATCAGAAAGAGATGTATTGCCAGATAAGTTTACACTTATGTAATTACAAATAAGAAATTTGTTTTGGTGTGGGCGGTGCATACAATAAACAGGATATTCGCAGTATGATGACTTTTTGTCCCCGTTCTTATTACATACAGATATGGTATTACAAGAATCCATGACGACTATTGTGCAGCTACCCAAATATTTTGATTCATCAGTGAGACATGTGCATGTGTGAGAATCACAACAGAATGATTACATTACAATAATAACAATTAGAGGAGATTAGATTAGGCCATCATTACCCTTGCATGCTAATCGTTTTTTCCCACTTTTCCTGAAGACAACAAACTATACTATACCATCCTGACTACTGCCTGGTACATGTGGATGAGGTACAATCCATGAGAACTATTGTTATGAGCCAATTGGTGCCTTTTTTTGGTGCATCCACTTTTGTTTTGATCTCTAAACACACCCACACGCACGCGCATGCACACACTCGTACGCACACACACACACACACACCACACATGCTGGGCCTGAATAAGTGCCAGGGGGCTTTCTTTACTACTTTTCGAGATGGAAAACAAATGAACATCTCCCACTTTTTCCTGCCAAATGTCTCTCTTCCTCCGCCTCCTTTATACTGTCACAACGACATTCAAGCCACCATCACTGAGAATACACCCCACCTAACTCATTACTTCTTCTTGCAGCTGCTGTGACGTTTAATTTAATTTTATTTTATTTTATTCAGAGTTGCATTCAAGTGTGCTGGTGCAGTTTTGACCGTAATGTCTTTAGTCTCAGCATCCTCTGGGGTCATTTCCCCTGCTAGAGAGGTGATAAGCCGTCTCTTCCCTCTGAACAATGCAAGCGTTAAATCTACTCCCTCCTGGCCCTCCTTTGTCCTCCAAGGTGACAGAAAGTCCTTTGAAGAAAGTTGTAACTCAATTCCTCCTTGTGATGGAAAGAGTAAAATCATGAGTCACTTCATGGTTTAAAGGTAACAGTTTGGGTCAGTGTCTCTTGGTTGAGGTAGCTGGGAGAGCGTAGAAGAAGACGACAGTCAAAACTCACAGCCACACTGGTACCGGGGTTTCCACAATGCCCGTCGTTTATTACTAATATACACAATGACCTTATGCTCGTCATTTATTACTAATATACACAATAACCTTACCAAGCCCGGTTGTACGGCTACTATTTTATCATACATGAACCAAACAGAGGCCACACATAACCTAAATGTTACACTTGAGTTGAGAGGCAAAAGGAAAACAGGTGCTCAGCAATATGCATCCATCTGTAGAAGGTGTGCCGCTCAACTAACTCAAGACATATGAGGCGCTGTCTGATCAAATAAAACTATCGACCAGATGTTTCCCTGACAACATAAAAACAATATGCTCAAGGCACCGCCAGGGCTCCAGACTAACATTTTATACTGGTGGCACTGCACATAATTTGGTTGCACAAAAACTGGGTGATTGCATCTCAGCTTTTTTGGAGGTATTTTAGATTAAATCAAAGTACATACAAAAAAATGTAAAATGGTAATAAGGTGCAACAATTAATTTGTATTAACATAACACACTAATCACATAACTTACATTAACATAAAATAAATAAAACAACTTCAAATAACAAAAAAGTCCCCTGCCCCAGGGTTATCATTTTTCTTAATGAAAAACGTGTCGATGCGCTTCATTATTCTTAAGGTTTTGTGACAATGATGGGACAGTGATGACCTACAACCTGAACGAGAAGGCGCAGGAGAAGGCCATCATAGTATACTATACCGCGTGAGAGACTTTCCGTCAGTGTGTAGTTCAAAGGAGGATAATAAATAATCAAACAAAATTGGCCAACTGTTTGATCAAACTATGACTTTAGGATTTAAATAATAATAATAATAATAATAATAATAATAATAATAATACAAAAATTAAAAAACACCAACGAAAGTCAAGTGGCACTAATGCCACCAAATTTGCCCAATGGGAAAACAACAACCATGTCATCACACACATGGTGCAACGCTATCAAGCTGCCTGTGAAAACCCAGCGTTATGTGCTCTAGTTGTTATATAGTGTTAGAGACAGAGTAATGCAAAGTTAGCTATTTAGCCAGTGCGTCATCTAGCCACCATTAAGCCCCGGCCAAAAAATCCTGAACAGAGAAATGGTGAAAAACAGAAAAACGGTCTAACTCCACAATTCAGTACTACACGTTTCTACAGTCTTCTTACATGTTTTCAGCAATTACTTCCTAACGTGTGTAATGTGTTTAGAAACAAATCTCTGAATTTGCTTTACAGGGACTTTAATTTCAGCTGATTAAGTTGATGAAAACACAATAACGGTATAGATGAAAGTAACTAATAACTAACTAGCTCCACAGGTGTTAACCTCACACACATGAGGGGATTTCCACATGCAAATTAGTATGTCTCCTGTCATGTGTTCTTTTAAAGGTCATTTCATATTTTCAAACCCTGAAATGTGAAAAATGTTTTTAAAAGTAGATAGATGAAAAATAAATAAATCAAAGGAAAATCGGAGTGGCTCCCTGAACAACAGGGGCTGTCAGAGGGTCTGGCAGTCACCAGGGGAGGTTAAAGGTCACTGACACTGTTTGATGGGCGCTGATCCGTGCTCGGCGGGCAGTACATGGCGGGCAGCCGGTTTCATGTCAGCTCTGTGAAAGGTCACAGTCCCAGTGATCCCAGCTATAGATATAGCTATAGATATAGACTTTAGGTATAGTCTATATCCCACTCTCCCCTCCCTCCCCTGACTCCCATGCACTCCCCCAACCTCACCCTCCCACCCCAACAGCCACCCAACCCTCCCCATTACTGAGGCAGGTGTTGATGGATGGGTGGGTGTGTCGGGGGTGGTGGGGTTCATTCAGCCGTTGTCTCACCGGTTTGAATGTTGAGATGAATCAGGGCTGTTTTGATATTAAGCATATGGACACGTTGTTTTGTTCTTCATTTATCGATCATTTTGATTAATTGGTCAATCGTCTGACAATTACGAGCCATGATAAACAGTTATCGAGTTAGGAGTACACCAGTGTCAGTATTGCAGTACTGACAGTAGTATCTATTACTGAAGGTAGTGTTACGGTACTGACAGTAGTATCTATTATTGAAGGTAGTATTGCAGTACTGACAATAGTATATTACTGAAGGTAGTATTGCAGTACTGACAGTATCTATTACTGAAGGTATTATTGCAGTACTGACAGTAGTATCTATGACTGAAGGTAGTATTGCAGTACAGACAGTAACATCTCTTACTAAAGCTAAGTATAAAGACATATCTTCTGTATATATTTGTTTGTGTTATTTTTATTTTGTCATTGTTTTAATCTCTTTTTAATTACATTACCATCCTTTCATTTCTGCTGTGATATTTGCTTTCCCCATCTGTGATTAATAAATGACTATCTGATCCCATCGTATGTTATCGCAGTACGCTGGCCAACACGTAACACTACTTGCCATGTTACTCTATGAACAGAGTGAATGTAGCCACGTTGCAGTCTCTGGGTAACTTGACACGGTGCAGTGCTCAGGGCTCAGCATGGCAGCATGTAACATGTTGGTGGTCAATGTTTGAAAAGGTCGGGGAGGAGGGGGGGGAGGAGGGGGGAGGGGAGGAGGGGAGGGGGGCGGTGGGGGACGCAAACACATCACACAGCGGGGAGCCTGTCTGCTCCGTGTTAGACATGGGATCTGCAGCAGGAGCTGAATTATACATTATTATTTTTCGTCTTTTTACTTTACAAAGACCTTGTGTTGTGTAGTTTGGCTTTGCTTTGTACATTGTACGTTGTTTATACATGTATATATTACTATGTATTATGTCTGTATTTATTACTTTATTATATATATTTATTGCAATGTATTGCATACAGATATAGTACTATGTATTAAATGTTGATATCGTAATATGTATATCGCCACTCATTTATCTTTGTGTGGATTAGTAATTATTTATTCATAAATATATATATATATATATATATATATATATATATATATATATATATAATATATATATATATATATATATATATATATATATATATATATATATATATATATATATTATATATATATATATATATATATATACCATGTGCACATACAGTACTGTATAGCAAACTATATAGCATGATTACTGTATTTATGTATAAATGCATTTTTGAATACATATGCTTTTTACTACAAGACATCATCATTTACATATGAGGATAGCACTGTATGATCGGAAATGGTGTCGCTTGCAAGGAAACCCCTGTCTGAAGTTACCATAGGAACTGTGGAAGAGTGTGTGTGTGTGTGTGTGTGTGTGTTATGTCTAGTAGTTGGCAGGCAGGGGAATCCTAGCTGGCACCCCAGTCTATGGCTGGCACTGACAGTGTTGTGTTTATGTTTATGTGTGCTTGTGCGTGTGCATGTGCATGTGTGTGTATGTGTGTGTGTGTGTGTGTGTGTGTGTGTGTGTGTGTGTGTGTACGTGTGTGCGTGTGTGTGTGTGTGTGTGTGTATGTGCGTGCATGTGTGCAGGGAGTTTGCCAAGGAGAGAGAGCGAGTGGAGAAGAGACAGGAGTTCCTGAAGCTGAGGAGACAGCAGCAGATAGAAAGAGAGCTGACTGGATACCTGGAGTGGATCTGTAGAGCAGGTTGGTACCTGTCTCACCCTCTACCTGTCTCACACACTACCTTATACGTGTCTCACCCTCTACCTTATGTCTCACTCTCTACCTGCTATCTCTACTCTCTACCTGCTGTCTCACCCTCTACCTGCTATCTCACTCTCTACCTGCTATCTCACTCTCTACCTGCTATCTCACCCTCTATCTGTTTCACCCTCTACCTGTCTCACCCTCTTCTGTTTCACCTGTCTTACTGATCATGTGATGGAGAGCAGAATGAGAGGAGATGACTCCTTGTTGTGTTCTCCCCTTGCAGAGGAGGTGATGCTGGCAGAGGAGGACAAGAACGCGGAGGAGAAGTCTCCACTGGATGGGGCGTGGTACAAGAGGAAGCACAACAACTCAGGTCAGAGGTCAAAGGAGGCACAACAACTCAGGTCAGAGGTCAAAGGCCAAAATTGGACAGTGGAACGGAAGCCGATTCCACAATTAACAGTTATTTCTCATGTTCTAATTTTTATTATTTTTAATATTACATAATATATATAAATTCTATAAATATATTATATAATATTATATACATTATAATCTTATTCTTTGTAATATTAAACCAACTTAAGTCATTTAGTTACTTCAATGCTATCTCTATCTTTAAGGTGTCGTGATAGAATAGGATCACACATTGGCCCTATTTTCCAACATAAATATCTAGATCCTACAACCGTTTTTGAATTTCGATCGTATCTAGATTCAAAAACTCATAGACCAGTGAAGACCGAGAAAACATCTCTCTTTGCATCGCAATCTCACAACCATGACACAACATTTATAAAAAAATACACAAAATCTTGTGAAAAAAAACAAAATGGGGCCGCTCAGTGGCTCAACCCACTAATGCGCTCGTAGCGACCTGGTTCCATTCCTGTCTATGCTACATGTTATTCCCTCTCTCTCCCTCTCTGCTCTCCTGTCCATAAAGGCATACAAAGCCCATACAATATACAGTATATATATATATATATATATATATATATATATATATATATATATATTAAAAGAAACCACAAAATAACAGAAATCACAAAAAGGTTAGTTATACATATAAATGCCTAGATCTGTAAGCATCCATAGCCAGATTGTATCACAACGTTATATCAATAATTCAGAACGTCTCGCCTGGGATCAGTAAAGTACTATAATATTATGATTTTATCTAATGAAATGATAAAAATTAGGTTGGTATTAATAGAGCGTCATGTGTGGTGGACACCTGCTGTCTTCAGTGAGAGAGAACTTCCTAAAGGCGTCTCTGTCTCTGCATGGGGCTGCTGGAGGGGGGTGTGTGTGTCTGTGTGTGAGTGAGTGAGAGAGAGAGAGAGAGAGAGAGAGAGATACAGCAGAGAGAGAGAGAGGTTCAGACGGAACAGTCAGTCTGAGGACTCTTCACGCACCCACACACACCCACACACACACACACACACACACTCTAAACATTATTATGAAAAAGGAGTTTAAGGTCATCTTCGTTTGAGGTATCGTAAACTTGACAGTATTTAATAATGAGGTACAAAAAAAATAGGGAGGGAAATGCACCAGGGTTGGGAAGAAACGCTCCAAGTGAACTTGTGTGAAAGCGCCCTGAGAAACTAAGGTATATGTAAGGGAACGCTGTCTAACCCTAAGGCGTGTTTCCTCCCCACAGTGCTGAAGAGAGGGAAGAAGAGCAAGAATGAGCTGATCAACGCGGAGGAAGGTGAAGACCACTTCACTGACATATCTTCTGTTGGTGAGGACACCTACACCCCTACATATCCACCTACACCTCCACACTGCACCTACACCCTCCACTACCTCCACCAACATCACCACACCTAAACATCCACCACCACTAACATCAGTCGTCCATGGAAACTGTTTGGAAAAGCGCAGGCACTTGGTTGTGAACTCGCGGGATGGGGATGGTCTCACAAGGCTCAACATCACCACCACCGAGACCACTACCTCCACTTTCTGGGTCATGACATGGGACTGTCCGTCCGACAGAAGGCCAGACAAAAACACACACAGAACAGACGGACGGAGGGCAGACAAGCCCAGGGCCCAGGGTTGGGGGGTTCTGTGTAACAGAAATAGAGCAGGAAATTATGTTTTCCGGTCTTCCTGTGGCAGAATCGACGCACTAATTAAACAATCTTTCTCCCGCCTCGCTCCCACTTGACATTTATGAGTAATTTAAGTTGGAAAGTTTAATATAGACCCGGGCAGAGGTGACAGAGGAGAGAGGATCGGAGGAGAGAGAGAGAGAGAGAGAGAGGGGGGGGGGGGGGGGGGATGAAGAGGAGAGATAAAAGAGGAAGGACAGAGATGAAGCTCATCAGAGGAGGAGTTAATTATAGTGCAGCTGAACCATTCATCCCGCAGCCTCACTACTCATTGCCCAGTTCTCTCTCTGGTCTGCAACATGGAGGAGAGACCCTGTTGCATATGCATGCTGTAATCTGTAACATACTGGGATGTGTTACATATTGTAATCTGTAACATACTGGGGTGTGTTACATACTGTAATCTGTAACATACTGGGATGTGTTACATACTGTAATCTGTAACATACCAGGATGTGTTACATACTGTAATCTACCACATACTGTATTCTCTTACATACTGTCATCTGTAACATACTAGGAGGTGTTACATACTGTAATCTACGGCATACTGTAATCTGTAACATACTGGTATGTGTTACGTACTGTAATCTGTTACATAGTGTAATTTGTTACATACTGTAATCCACCGCATATACTATAATATGTAACATACTGGTATGTGTTACGTACTGTAATATGTAACATACTGGGGTGTGTTACATACTGTAATCCACTGCATATACTGTAATATGTAACATACTGGGATGTGTTACATAATCTATCGCAAACTGTAATCCATAACATACTGGGATGTGTTACATACATACTGTAATATATCACACGCTGTAATCTATCGCAACCCTGTAATCTGGGATGTGTTTTATACTATCATCTGTTACATACTGGGATGTGTTACATACTGTAATCTGTTACATACTGTACATCATTCTGTATGACATTTGCTGGACACCTTATCCAGCAGTAAATTTAATTTCCTGTTGATTATTGATATGTTATATGTTATAGCAACACTCCAAATGATGGAGCGGCTCTTTAAAGGTACTAAGAAAGATGTGGACAGACGTCTCACAGAAACTCACAGAAAAGTAAAAATGTAAACAATATACACTTCTACTGTATTGAAGTGATCTTTGGTCAGCCGATCTTTGGTGAGCCCGATATATAAAGTCAAAGACTATACATAAAAATAGAAATACATTATTGTGCTAGCTCACATAAATATAATATTGCCTCTGAAACCATACAGATGAAAACAGAACTGCCTCAATTTAAACACCGTGACTTTATCGCCTGTTTTTCGTCTTTCCCCTTCTCTTTTTTCTTTTCACGTTTTTCCCCGCCAACTGCCCCCCAAGGGTCACCGTTCGCGCGGGCCAGCGTGAAGAGCGCCAAGATGGAGTCGTCGTCGTACTTCCGTCGGAAAGAGAAGCGCCTGCGCTTCACCATACGCCGGCTGGTGAAAGCCCAGAGTTTCTACTGGACCGTGTTGTGTCTGGTGGGCCTCAACACGCTGTGCGTGGCCATCGTGCACTACGACCAGCCCGACTGGCTCACCTACGCTCTGTGTGAGTACCTCATGGCTGGGAGTCAAGCGCCCTAACCGCTAGACTATTCTGCCCCACTACTTAAAATGTGCTCCCTGTCACGGTTAAAGCACTACGAATGGCCTTGTGCTATATATAACCGGCTATGTCAGCAAAAAAAAGTATGTGCCTTGTTCGTCAAAGTAAACACCGAGCAACCCTTGCGATGTCACTCGTTAAAAATAATGGGAAGATTTTGGAGAGGTTTAGTGAACACGATACAGTGCAGCGGGGCTAGCGGATGTTGTAATACCCGCTCATCAGTTACTTCTGCTGTTCTGCGAAGCTGTGTGCGATGGTTTAGGTTTAAGGGTGGTTTC